>JAUTXX010184926.1:0-26054 GCA_032273605.1 Panulirus laevicauda | reverse complement strand
CCCCCTGTTTCAGTGAGGTAGCACCAGGAAAACAGACAAAAAAGCCACATTCGTTCACACTCAGTCTCTAGCTTTCATATGTAATGCACAGAAACCACAGCTCCCTGTCCATATCCAGGCTCCACAGACCTTTCCATGACTTACCTCAGACGTTTCACATGCCCTGGTTTAGTCCATTGACAGCACGTCAACCCCAGTATACCACATCATTCCATTTCACTCTCTTCCTTGCACACCTCTCACTCTGATGTATGTTCAGGCCCCGAAGGCTCAAAATCTTTTTCACTCCATCCTTCCACCTCCAATTTGGTCTCCCACTTTGTTTTTTCCAACTCTGATACACATATCCTCTTTGTCAACCTTTCCTCACTCATTGTCTCCATATGTCAAAGCCATTTCAACATGCCCTCTTCTGCTTTCTCAACCACTTTATTTTTATTATCACATCTCTCTTACTGTTTCATTACTTACTCCATCAAACCACCTCACACCACAAATTGTCCTTAAACAATTAATTTCCAGCACATCCACCTTCCTCCATACAACCCTATCTATATCCCATGCCTCGCAAATAGAAGTGCCGGTATATTTTGGTCCAGAGTCTAGGACCCTCTTCAACTAACTAAAATGAACAGACAGATAAGGCCTAAAGTTAGGTCACATGACTGGCCTCGAGGCTTGAAGGACAAGGCACGGAGCCCAACCCTTGACCTAAGATACCTGACGTATGACCCACCAACTGACCTGAAGAAAGGTTGGGGATAATCCTCTGAGAGAAAGAAGCCATAACCAGATCAGGTGACCACTGGCCACATGACAATTCGAAATTGGGGGTAGAGCTAATGAAAGCAGATTCTACTATTTTTCAGCTAAAGATACAATGAGACTTATATAACAAAGAAGAGTTGTCCCAGTCAGTAGTGTGACCCTCATTTTGAATATGTTTAGAAGCAGCAGAATTTTCTTGGCCATACCTAGTAGCACTTTTGTGTTCAGTTATTCAAGTGCTTAGACTAATGCCAGTTTGACCATTGTATACATCATTACATTTTTTACAGAGTAAAGGACAGTCTTTGGTAGACATTGACTGAATTCCTACTAATATTGTTTGGATAATGATAACTATTCTCTTAAGTAACTTCTCAGTTATGCTCAGTAATCTAATTCTTCCGTTGTTTTTTCATTCATTCTTGTCACCCTTTCATTTGCACTAAGGCACTGTCACTGCCCCTGTCTATGTGTCTGTCACCTTCCCACATTTCCACATACACTTATTGTGCCTTCACTCTACCACTACATTACCTCCGCTCTTTAACGTTTCTGCTTTTATCCCACCCACACCACTCTCATTTTTAACAAGCTTAAAAGTGTTTTTACTTCATCCATGAATATTATTTCCCATTTTAGAATTTCCTACCTCTCTGTTCTCATACATGGTATTACTGCTTTACTTTCAGCCTTCACTATCAACTCTGAAGGATTCCTTCCATTGATTCAAGAAAGGGGCTCTCAACCCCAGGGTCACAATGCATTTCTCTTTGGGTCTTGAAGCCATCAAGAAATTTTGCAGCAGTCAAAAACATGTTTGTTTTAATCCCAAAGTTAGCAAGCATAACATATTTTGCTCTGTTTGCTATATTCAGTACCCTTATTCTGTCAATCACTGTAGTTTTCTAGTTTTAATGATACAGTACTTGTTCAAAAGTTTTATTTTATTCCTTTTCTTTACTTGGAGAAAAATGGATCATCATAGAAAAAGGATGAGAATCTACCTGTCTCTCTGTCTATATATGTATTTGATGCCCATTCCCTTTGGGAACTCCCTTAAGGGGTAGCCATGGCAAAAAAGTCTCCATAACTGACAAACTTCCAGTGCTGCTTCTTAGCCTTTAGTGCCTCACCCTTAAAAGGTGACTGGCAGAGGACAACTCTAGTGGTGTTTTCAGAGGCTCCTGCCTAAAGCCTTATTGCCTCACCCTTAAAAGGTGACTGGCAGAGGACAACTCTAGTGCAGTGTTTCAGAGGCTCCTACCTAAGTCCCAACCAACTACTATTACCTAATGTGTCTACCTAATGTTCCAAGTTACTACTTTTACCAAATGCTTGCAGCTAATATTGCTACCTACTACTTATACCTAATGCTCCTGTTTAATGTTCCAACCTATTACTTCTGTCTATTGCTCCTACTATTTTGCCAAAAGGCAGGGCTAGTGCATAGCACTCTGCAGAAAAATGTAGTTGCGAAGAATAAGTTGTGTGAATTAAGTGTTTTCAAGTGTTATGTGTGATAAGGAGAGATTGCATGTTTGTGGACAGAATGCCGGCAGTCCCCATGTGGATGAGGCAGAAAGAAAAGACAGTTACCTGGGTCAAAGGAGTGCTTCTTGACAACCACTGAAGTACTAGCTCACTATGCAGCCATTACTGATCCTTCTGATACCCAGGTGGGTAGTGCCAGTTATATGCTTCCCAGGTCAGTGGCTGCCTACCAACTACTGTGTAAGTGAGAACCACTTCTTTAAATTCTTATCTGATTGAGTCAAAAGGCATCTTCTTTAGTACCTGAAAAAAGTATTTTGTATGTTTTGACTTTGGATCTTCAGAGTAGATAACTAGAAAACAACTGAGTAATATGTTCAAATGAATGAAATGTATTAAGAATGACTAAGAATAACTCCATTGTGTGTTTAGTAGTTGAATTAAAATCCCAAATGAACACTCTCTGAAGAGAATATTGGTAAAGGATGTGGGTCTGTGGATAGACATGAAATACTGTGTAATGACTGATGATGTAAATAGGGAATGCTGAGCTGATTTTGGGCAGAATGATTGAAAAAGTTGTTGTCTTTAAAAGATAGACATACTTGTGCCCATTTGAAAAATGGTATATGTTACTGCAGCCTCATCAATAGTGGGCATTACTTAAAGCATGATTTTTGAATTCCAAAATGTGCTACATGCATGAATTCTGCTGGTTTCTGTGGTGTATTAGGAACTTTGGGATGTTGGTGATTGTTGTACTGCAGTATGATGTAGGTCCTTACCTGTAGGCGGCCTGTTTGACTTTGGGAAAGATTATAAAGCACCATGAAATTACACCTGAGTTAAATGTAAATGAAGTAGAAGGAACAGAGTGTGTTAAAAAAAAAAGTGCAGTGAGAGTGGGTAGTGTGAGGAATATGTTCACGTATTCAGCTAGTGCTTGAGATCTTTGGAAATATTGGATGTAAAATTCTGGTAACATTTGATAGGCTTGCACATAATGCTGCGGGGTCATCAGTGGATTGTGGATGGTGGACTGGGTTCAACTTTACAAGAGACAGGGTTTTCTGTGAATGGAGACCCACTGTGGAGTGCCCGTGTTTTAGCCACCAATCCTCATGCAATCAAACAGGTGAGCTAGATTTCTTAGGTATACTGCATAATGTCACATTTCTTTCGTTGACAGATATAGTTTCCCTATATCCATTTTTTTTTTATCAGATATGACCATCTTGTTTCAAATGGTTCTCCAGTTTATTTTCAGGTAACTAATTTGTCTCTAAGTTGACCTATCTGTTAATTTTTCATATAGGTCACTTGATATGTTCCTCTGGTCTTTCATGGCCTCTTCCAAACCCAAAAAACTTATTTTCTTGGCTTTAGGTTATAGCATGAATTGGTCTTTAGTGCTTTTGATTTGCCATCCCTTCAAGTTGCACATCATCCCATTTCCTATTCCAAAAATATTTTCACTTTTTGGTAACTAAGATTTAACTGGCTCATTTGATTATTTTTCCAAGTCATTCCCACATGCATCTTTGGTGTAATTTTCTCTGTATTCATTTGTATCAATAAATGTGTGTGTGTGTGTGTTTGTATATGTAACTTTATGCTGAATCTTGTGATTTTTTCACTAATATGATAGCACTTGAATTATGACATCTGATAATTTGGCTAATCTGCTTCCAATTGTTTCTTCATTGTACCACACTTCAGTTTTTGTAATTTTGATATTTAGACTTGCTCTGTATGATTATCTCTTAACTTATCCAGGCCAGCCCTTTCAGTCTTGGGATCCACAGGAGGACAAAAAGTTTCCCCGTAGGTATCACATGACCACTAACCCTTATCAGCACTGATGTGCACCAATAGAAAGATCCCAACCCTATTGTACCTCTCTATGTGTATCAACTTTTATTTAGTAATGTGTATTCAATAATGTGTTTATATTGTTAACACTACAACAAGCATCAGTGTCTGATGTACAAGTCTTAATGCATAATGTACAGAAAACCATACCTGAACATATTTCACTGTTGACTAGAATTATTTTTTATAACATTTTCATTCTAGTATGTGATTAATCCAGGGTCACTTGATTAAGAATAATTTTGCCATTATTTCAGGTTCATGCATCTTTCCTAGAAGCAGGTGCAGAGATTATTATTACAGCCAGCTATCAGGCAAGCATTTCTGGGCTGTGTAATCATCTTCAAATTACAGAAGAAGAGGCCAGGAAACTCATGAAACTTTCTGTATCACTAGCCCAGGAAGCAGTGCAAGAGTATTGTGCAAAGATCAGTGATAAAAGTAGGACATACTTTACTTGCATTGATTTTATTTTCAGTTTGCATATACAAAATTGAATTTCAAAAGTTACTGATTTCCTAATGCTTCATCTCCAGAACCATCATGCTCTTCAGTGGAGTCCTCTAGGAAGCAGTTCTCTCTCCAGCCCCCTTCAGTCTCTTCCTGCATGACTTGTCACGTACAGTAGACCAAAGTGTATAATGCTTTTCATATGCAGATGACCTAAGTCATATTGCAGCACTTTGATACTACTTAAGCAAAAACAAAATGTAACACTACATCAAGGAATCAGAACATTTTGCTCACTGGAAACATAATGTCTGCATTCACACAGAAATCCACCATCACTCTCTGAACTAGTGACAGACATGAATCCAACCTCCTCCATCTCATCACTCTGAATGGTTAACTACTCCTATTCAATAAGACTCCAGCCACTCAAGGTATCACATGACACACACACATACCATTCACTCCTTACACCACATACACAAACACAAAGGCCATAAGCAAATTACTGCCCCCAGAACAGTTACTGATGCCAGATTTGGACAAAAAAAAAATCCCTTAATATCCTCTACAAACATCCCATTTTCTTCACCATAAACTCCCTTCACTTGTCTGGTCATCAGCGTTTGAGGTAAATATATCGAAGGGACACATCACAAAAAAAGAGAGTGCTCAGAGCAATCACTTGTGGCCAAACAGCAACAAACATTCAACACCTGTCAACTAAAACAAAAATACTCTGAATTTAAT
Organism: Panulirus laevicauda; assembly: GCA_032273605.1. NCBI lineage: Eukaryota > Metazoa > Arthropoda > Malacostraca > Decapoda > Palinuridae > Panulirus > Panulirus laevicauda. The sequence goes on along the minus strand of JAUTXX010184926.1, from coordinate 20,723 downwards.
TTCACCTAGGTATGCTTGGCGCTCATTTCTCTTTAATATCTGTCTTCTGGTTTTTATATGTTTTTTACCTAAAATGGCTTTGATTGAGTCTTTTTTTTTGCCCATGCCATACCAGACACATGAAAAAAAATTGCATTTTGGCATTGTTGAATTTAATCTGATAACTGCTTCCCCATTCTGCAGTGTTGTGCAGGTCCAAATTAAGAGAGGAAACGTGTTCATTGCAGAAAGAAGAATGAGTAAAGGAGGGAAGGGAAAGTGAGTAAAAGTGTGTAGCAGAATCACTGGCATAAGAGAGTAAATAGAGTTGGAGGTTAAAGAAAGATCATGTATGGAGAAAAGAAAGAGGGGAGGATTATTGTAGTGATCAATGCAGTGTTGGATGCTAATCAGAGGCAAAGAATATTTAAACAAGTCACAATATACTGTTTTGTGTTGGTGGTACAATACATATGATTTGTATGTTAGAAATGGTAAATATTAAGGCAATTGTGGCTCTTACATAGGTGTAGCCCTTTACAGTATCATTGGCCAGATGTGCTTCAGAATAAACCGCAGGTAGTGTTTATGTATTTTGAATTGCCCTTTTAATGAAAATTAGATACACCATGTTACTGGTGTAGCAGCTTAATAGTGTCTTTAACCAGTGAGTGTGAGGGAAACATGTAGTCTCCAGTAGCTTCATCCTCTGATTTTAGATATGTGATACGAGTGTTATGAAAAATCTTAATTAGCAAAGGAATTTGTGATTCAAGATTTATAGTTGAATGTTGGGATAACTGTATTTCCCCATTTTGATCATAAAGCATTATAGAATCACGGGTATAGCTCATAAACTACTTAGTGCAGATATTTCTGTACTGATGAGTGTACCGTACTCACATTTTATGCTTTGTCAGGCATTGGGATATAAGGAATTGGTAGTCATGAATCTGTATTATGTATATATTCACATCCTTATTTCAGGTAAAAAGCCTTTAGTCGCAGGCTCTATTGGTCCATATGGAGCATGCCAGGCAAATGGTTCTGAATATACTGGTGCCTATGTATCAAAAGTGACTTCTGAAGATCTTATTGAGTGGCACAGACCTCGTATGGAAACCCTGGCTAATTCTGGAGTTGATTTGCTGGCAATTGAGACTATCCCTGCTCAAGCTGAAGCACTAGCTATTCTAGATTTACTTCGAGAGTTCCCAAATACCAAAGCCTGGTTGAGTTTCTCTTGTAAGGTTAGTATTAAGTATGCTTCTCTGTTCCACAGTACATTATGACAATCTTGAGAATTGCAGAGGGATCCTGGCTCTCATGGGAGCCTGGTGGGATAACAAGCCCAACCCCAACCCCATAGGCACAGTGCTTAGGTCCCTCCACTGGCAGGCCACCCTAGAGCACCCTGAGTTGTAGGGAGGTTTAATCTCAAACAACAACTTGAGTGTTGCCTAATAATTTCATAGTTTGTAGTTATGGATTTTATATATACAGTGTTATTTCAACATTCTCTCCTTTTTCATTTACATGATGGTAGACTTAACTCTGAAACTTGAGATACTGTTTAGTCCTGCTTTCTTGGCTGTATCCCACCATCTCCATTACTTTCTCCAATAGCACCATATCATCACTGACAGCAGGAAGAAAATGGCCTACTAAAGATATGTTCAAAACATATATTCCTCCCTGAAATATACAAGAATAGTTTCGTGTGGAAAATTTAATCATAGTCTTCTTTGAACATGTAGTGGTATGCTGTGTAGCCACTTGCAGTCAGAGGTCATAAAAAACATCATTTTGCAATGATGCACCACTGACTTGTCTAAGGCATGCAGATCTCTCTGTTGTTAAAAATGAAAAAAGGAATTACAATGATCAGGCCATTACCTTATAGTGTGAAAGAGGAAAGTGTACTAAACTGTTTGGGATATGGGATGGGATGGAGAAAGACTGAAAGAGGTGAAAGACTTTAAGTTTAGGAGCTGTTTTGGGTATGGTGGTATGGAAGGAGAGATATGGGAGAGAGCAGTACAGGGAAGAAGAGTCATTTCGTCCTTTTTGATAGAATAATGAAGGTTAGGGAGTTGTAAGTTGAAAGAATCTAGGCTATGGAAACGAGTCATTTGAGAAGAGCATGTGGTATGACTAGATGGTATGAAGAAAGAAATGATGGAGTGTATGAGAGATATGTTATGGCAGGGAATGAATTGTGAAGTGGTAGATTGGGTGGAATGTAATACTTTGTGGTGGTTTGGACAGGAGAATTAGGTAAAAGCAGTCGGCAAGAGCAGTACGTTAGGAGCCTCTTCAAATACTGTGCTCTACTTGCCTTCTTCCAGTAGCCTGTTAAGGATGTAGCACTAAAGGCTAAGAAGCAGCATTGGAGTTCACAAGTTTTAGAGAGCCTATTTCCTCTGCCACCCCCTAAAGGGAGTTCCCAAAGTGGAATAGGCATCAAAGATATAGGTTGATAGATGGATAAGTTTGTGTATGTGGAAGGAATGTAAGATAGGGAGATTACAAAGAGGGTGTAGGATAGTGAAATTAAAGGGATTGGTGTGAAAGGAGACCACCTGTGACATTGGGAAATAGGGTGGAAGTATGCTGGAGGGAGAGCAATGTTGGAAGAACGCATGAAATGTGTAGTGTATGCGAGGGAGGCTTGTAAGGACAGAAATAAGTGGAGACTCTTTTGCCATTGCCACCTCTTTGATGGGAGTACCTGGAGGGAATGGGCATCAGAGATATAGATAGATAGATGAATATATCTTAAAAGGTGTGTGAGACCTAGACAGTCACCAGTGAAATAATACTTTGTTTCATCAGGACCCCTGGTTGTCTTTTCCCTTTAGGCCTCTGAAAATAAGGTGCATTACATGATTGTGTCAACAATAGACATATCAGTATTGATGAAAAAGCATGAAAGCTTAAAAGTAGAATAGTTAATGTCAGCAAAGATATGTACTCACTGAGGAATGTCAATCAGGTTATTTCAGTGCTTAAAGGTACTGTTCCTAGCACACAAAGTCAAGAAGGGCCATAATGCAGATTAGCTTATCTCCTTAACATTGAAGTTCAGATGTCAGTCCCACAAAAGTGATGTGTCCTCCAGTTGGTTTCTATTGACCACATACATTTGCACTGGTATATGAATAAGACAAGTGAATCTGTGGTGCCAGGGAGGTCAGAAGGAAGCAAGAGTATCTTTGGTGTAGTTGGGAGCACATTACTTTGGTAAAGCATAGATCATTGTTTTGATTCTTATGTGATTACTGTTCTTTTGCTTCTGTCATCTAATAGTTGAAACTTCTAACTTTCCTTATATTAGGATGGCCAACACACTAACTATGGAGACAGTTTTGGAGAAGCTGCCAAGATGTGTTATGAGAAAGCTGGAGATCAGTTACTAGCAGTTGGCATAAACTGTAGTGCACCTCAATACATCACTTCACTCCTGGATAAGGCAAATTTAAGCCTTCCTCCACCCACAGTTCTCCCTAGAGTTGTGTATCCTGATTCTGGTGAAAAATACACAGCCAACAAAGGGTAAGATATGTCATGTAATTTTTTATGTGTCATTATATATTTTAAATTAAGAATTGACTTACATTTATTTTTTTGTAGTGAACTGTTTCTTGAAATTGTTTGATTGACTGTTTATATCTTAATCACAGTGTTACATGGACCTTTAGGTTTTTACTTTTAACAGTTTCTCTTGTACACATGAAGTTTTCACGTAAAAGAACAGTTTGAGTTGTGTGTATGCAAGATTTACTCTGATTGCTCATATGACCCAAGAAAAATCTCCTGGTTTGGAAATTTATGAAACAACCCTTAATAATCAATGGAAATCTGTGATTTTGCCTTTCATCTTTTGATAATGTGATCAGTTGTGATGACCAAGATCAAGTTTTGCCCATATATGTTACCCAACTTATAACAGTAGCACTGTTTACTGGTTACTACATCATGATTTGATTACTGCGGAAAAATGTAAATGCTTTTTGATATCACCTTTTCATAAGTATCAGCCAAGGAAGCTGTGATTCCAATATTTCGAGGTTCATCAGAAAGATATAACATATTAAAAAGGGAGTGCCTCATGATGTATTAAAAGATGAAGTGCTGAGGATATTAATAAGGGAGTGACTTATTTATAAAAAGATGCAGTGCTGAAATTATATGAGTATTTAGAGAAAATAGCTGAAAGAGTGTATTCAGGTGAAGTTACTTAGAGTTGAAGTGGAAATAAAGATAAGGTTGTTGGACATACCATGTACAGAAAGTGTATAGATTACTTATTGCACAGTACTGAGAGAAGTTTTAGCACTTTTTGCACTTGTTGTTCTTAAAATAACTGGTTCCATTCATTATTGTACAGTACTGAGAGGAGTTTTGATGCTCTTTACATTTGCTGTTTTTTCAATAACTGGTTCCAGTCATTATTGCACAGTACTGAGAGGAGTTTTAACGCTCTTTGCATTTGCTGTTCTTTAGATAACTGATTTGATTCATTATTGCACAGTACTGAGAGGAGTTTTAACACTTTGCATTTGCTGTTCTTTAAATAATTGGTTCCATTCATTCATCCATATTTTCCCATTCAAGAATTTCTTCACAACTTACCTAACTCTTTTGTTGATGTGCCTTCTTGCAGTAAATAATAATCTTACCCTGAAAATGTGATAAACCTGTAGTTGTGTAGGGTATAAGAAATATTAAAGTTTTATGTGAAAGGCATATCCCATTGCACCTTGATTAAACTTTTTCTTACAGTGATGAAAGTCTGATCATTCATTCTATATATTTGTTTCAGATGGGAGGGTAGAAGTGAAAAATGGCTTTTCTTGAAAGAAGTTAAAGAATGGCAAAAACATGGCTCATCAGTGATTGGTGGATGCTGCAGAGTTGGGCCTAATGATATTAGAGACATTGCTAGCATAATTGCTTCTCCAGAATGATTTTTCCATGTATTAATGCTATATTTTTGATCAATGATCTTTTCAGTTGTTTCATGTGCGAGAGACTATCTCTGTCAAAGTGGTTACACTTCAGATGTCGTCAACAATTTCTTTTATCTATTATGCCTTTAGCTGTCCTTCATTTCAACTACCAGTATATGGATAAGGGGTAGAAAGAACTGTTGTATTTAATTTTCCCTTATCTGGCAAATCCTCTGAATGAACATTTATATTTTCAACATTTTCTTTCATGTTTCTCTAAATTTATTTCTTGGTATTACTTCAAGAAAATATCTTCTTAGTTTAACCAACCATATGCCTTACTTATGGTCTGTCTGTATTCTATAATTCAGCCCTTTTTCATGTAATTTCTTCATCTCTCTTGACCATCTAAATGGTATGTAAACTATTTTGCTTTGCTTTTAAAAAAAATCCAGGATTTTCATTTTTATATAATTTCATAAGTTAGTATATTTTAGGTGATATGGGACTAGAATTGTGAATGAAAAATGGTAATGATATAAAAGTTGAAGACCGAAAATTTAAAAACTTTATTTTGAAGAAAAGTTTAATGAAAGTCTTAAGAAAATCCTAAATAGTACAATGTGAGGTTGAGGTGATGTAGAGGCAGTTCAAGAAAGCATTATCAGGTTTGTTATGATGCAGGTGTAAGTTGCAGAGGGAGCAGTACTGTATGGTTGAATAAAGAATGAAAAAGTTGGTAGAGAAAAAAATGGAATAAAGCTTTAAGAAAACTGGTTGAGGAAAAAAGGAAACCCTGCATTCACCAGAAAACAGAGATAAATGGATGGCAAAGGATGTCAAATATGAACGCTTTAAGTTTAAAAATTAAGAAATTGGTGTATATGGATAAAAGATAAGGTAATTGGGATCTAGGAAGGAAATAACTGAGAATTTTATTGACAACATAAGCTGCAGTATTTGTTAGAGGAAAAATGAATGTAAAATAAATACCCTGTAACCTCTTTATACCAAACTGTATAGGGGAAGGATGGGTCATATTAACCAAAAATTCGTACTGGACTAAAATTTACAAGGGCTTTTTTGGCTGTATTACACTATAGAATTTGTTTTCATCACAAGTGCAGTACTGTACTGTGTACTGCTGTTACTGCTTTATTTTTTGTGTAGCATCTGGTGAAGAATAAAGTGCAGTTCATATATGTCTAGATAGTGTAGGTACTGGCACTTTTTCATACCAACTTGCCTTTTCCTTCCTCTGTAAGGTATTATAAGGAACAGAAGACAGCTATATTTTCCAGGATAATTCATTGCACTACTCTTTCTTATGTTAGGAAATGACACTGGATTAGAGGATTTCTTACCCTTAATTCCTGCCTCTCATATTTGCTTTCTATGAAATGCAGGAGATATGTGAATAATATTTATTCACCTGTCCCCAGAGATAATGATCCCTAGCACACGTAAATTCATAAAATCCATTTGGCAGATATTGCAGGACACCACAAGAATTGTCATATGTTTTCAAACAAATGAAATTGATGACTTTGATGGAGAAAAAATTTGAAATTAATGAAAATACAGTGACAAAAAAATTGTAATCACACGTCAGTTCATCATATTATCTTTTATGTCCTTTATGTCACTGATTATAATTCTTCTAAAGCTGAATTCTGCTATGGTAGGCTGAGCCAGTGCATCTCTGAAATTTTGCCATCACCTTTAACCCTTTCAACGCTACATAGTAGAGTGCTTCAAGCCACAATTGTATCTTTGGTACTTTGTGGCACATTTTGAATTTCCAGCTGATGCATGGTTCCAAGTCTTATTCATTGTTGTCACCAACAGCCTAACAACACAGCTTGAAAAAACTGTCTTGTCATGTTACTCATAAACCATTAAAGAAAGAGAATCTGAGTCATCATAGTGGGAAGGTAGATTTATGTTTAGACTAGTAGACATTTTTACTGTAAAATAAACAATTCCTCTTGTATTATTACTTCTATTTTCAATGAAAATATGGTTATTTGTGCATATGTTCATGTAAATAACGACCTTTCTGCGAAAGTAATGTGTAAATACTTAAAATAATGCATATGATAAAGATGCATATGTAAAGGATACAGATTGTATGTGTGAAATCACTCCAAGTAAAGATCTGGAGTGTAATGTGATTAAGTTTTTGAAGAATGAAATCACACCTGTGCCACCCAGAGGGCCAGTTCCCACTCACTCAAACCAGCATAGAGGAAAATATACTACTTTTTTGTTTTTCTTCAATATTACATCCTACAGATTTTTTTTCGTGTGTGTGTGTGTGTGTGTGAACAGGGGTAGTGTTGAGTTAGAAGAGTTAATTTGGCTTGCAGTCTTAAGATATGAAATTTTCCTGTTGTGCCAGCAGTGGTACAACCCCTATCTTTATCTGCAATTTTGAATGTATTTCAGGACAAAAATTTGCTAAGAAATTCAAGAGACATGTGATCTATATAAACCACAGCATTAAATGGAGGCTAGCTTAGGACATAGGATTCAGGATTCAGCTGTATCCCATATTGCTTTATAGGCTGAAGGTGCTTGGATATGTACTATCATAGATATTTTGGCAAATTGCTTTCATAGACAGCATGTGTTCTATATGCTCATTTTTGGTGAACTAACTGTAATACATGTCTGTCTAGATTGCTTAGATACTTGCAAGAATAATTAGTTGAGTTGTTTGAGAAAGAAATGATAGAGTAAGAGAGAGGTGTGGTATAAGAAGAGTATGGTTAAGAAGGTTGAAGGGGATGTGCAGAAATGATTTGGACACATGGAGAGAACAAGTGAGGAGGGGTTGACAAGGAGGATATATGTCAGAAGTTTAGGGGACAAGAAGGGAGAGACTGAACTGGAGATGGGAGGATGGAGTTTTTGAGTGGTTGGGGACTGAACATGCAGAAGGATGAAAGGCATGCACAGGATAGAGTGAATTGAAGCAATGTGGCTGTGGGAGGAAGCATCACGTGTTACAGTTACAGTCATTTGACCGTATTTAAGAGTTGATTTGTTGGAAGGTTGCATGGAAATTCAATCTTCAGAAATTTGTTTGAAGTATCCCAAATTGAATTCATGAAGTTCAAAATAGGTTTAGTGTGTGGTTGAGGAACAAGACTGCATCAAACAAGTTTCTTTCAAGTCTGGGATGAAAGCAAAATGTGTTTTTTTCATACATATTTACCATTTCCTACGTTAGCGAGTTTTTTCATATCACCATTTCCCGCGTTAATGAAGTAGTGTCAGGAATAGATGACTGAGCCTTAGAGGGGAAAATCTTCACTTGGCCCCCTTCTGTTTCTTTTGGAAGAGTAAAACACTCCTTTTAGTTGCCTTCTACAAGATGCAGGAGCTAATAAAAAGCACCTATACCACTTTAGAAGCTCAAGTGTTCAGTTTCACAAATTGTGCATGGGTTGAGAAGTGGTTTGAGAAGTTGTGTGGAATTAGGAGAGTAAATTTATGATAAATATAATTATTATAATCATACATTCTTGTGCGTGTGTTGATTTATGAATGCTTTGGGTTTGACTTCTCACAAAAAAATGTTTTCTGTTTTGCTTTGGGTTTGACTTCTTACAAACTTTTGTTTCTGTTTTGCTCTTTATTTATTGCGCCTCCCAATGAGTCTTTGTCTTTCACAAAAACTTCTTGGAATATAAAAATGATAGTTATTCTAAAAGTTAGGTGGGCACCTTTAGAGATGCATCCATGTCTGCATCTCACCAGGTTTCATGACAGTCATGAACAATAATTTTCACATGTGTAAACCAAAATTTTGGCTCCTGGAAGTAGACCAGATTGTTCGGCACATGCACACAGTTAGCAAGGGGCTGATCCTGAGCGAGTTTCAAGACTCATGAATATTGAAGCTCATCTGAAATATTAACCCTGGAGAGACATCAATTCATAGAGTTTGCTTTGCAATGTGACCAGTACACTGCCTTATATATTTCTATCATTTTTTTAAGATTCGAAATAAAAAATGCAAGTATAATTTATCAAGCAAGATATAGATCTATTTGCTACTCCCAAGATTAACAAGTAGTGTTAAATCAGTTTTTATTATAGTGTATAGAGAAATCTGTTGATGATGCACCCAAGAGTTTAAATAAAACTGCAGTTTCAGGAAATGTAGCGTTTATTTCCTATACACTTGTCACAATATTTTTTCGTTAAGGTAACACATTACTTTGAGATAGGTAAAAAAAGTAAGAAATACATTTTACTGATACTAATACATATTATTCTGTGTAAATGGAAAACTCCACTGCCTACAAATAAATGAGGATTACTTAAGATCTAAGTATAAATGTAAACTGTGCAGCTTCTTTTCATCCCTCATAAGGCTGTCAACCATTTTTTTTCTATCTAAAGCACATTGCAAGTACACCATTATAGCATATTTCTCAGATTGTGTAAAACTCAATTTTACAACACTACACATTCTGAGTGAGCAGTATTACAGTGGCTTATATAACAATTCAGGATCTTTTGTTGCATTTTATGCAAGCTTGCTAACTTGTAAGATTTCACATCCATTAATTGTATGCTAAAAATATAAAAATGCATGGTTGTTAATGCATTGCTCCTGTTAGGAATAGGCTATACCCATGCTCCAATATTTCACTATATCAGTTTTTAGTAATGTTACATACATTCATAATACTGCAAGTGAATTCTTGCTGGTACATGTGGAGGGAGTGAGGGGTTTCCAAAGAGTACATCATGTTAGAACAAATGGAGGAGTGAATAGTATGTTTAAACCTTTAACCATCCGAGTCATGAAGGCAATTGGGCTCTTTTCTATTGTCCATACTCACTCCTCCCCTCTGAACCTAGTTACCCCATTTCTTATCCTTTCTTCTTAGTTAACAGTACTCTTAAGCTTTGTATAATAAAGATGAAAAATCATTAAAAGATGAACAAAAGCTGTGCCTTAAATGAAATTTTATTTTCATTGTCTGTAATTTCCTGCATTAGCAAGTCAGGGCCAGTAACGGCTGAAGAAATGGCCTCATTCATAAATTCCTTACTTCATACACTTTTATACCTAGATGATTGAAAAGTATGAATAAAAAAATTCCCATCTTCAATTTATTATGTACACTTGTTTTACAAAGATTCTAAAAACATCAAAATAAAATCTATACAATACCAAAAATTCTCTTGGGGTGATGATCATAAATTCACAATCATTCCTATTCAGATACGTTTGGAACATTTCCTAGGAGATAAGAATCTACATAGTCTAGTATACTATTTGATATTTCTACTTGTCAACAACACAAATGGCATACTCTTAGAATAACCTATGATACCTTACCCCAGAGATTTTCCGTCCAAAAGGTACAAAATTTTCCCTTCAAAAACTTTTGATTTATCAAATGCATAGTTCTAACTGTATGGTAATCATGAGTAAAACTCATTAGCTGATATAAATAAAATTTTGCCACATAACCATATTAAATATTTAATATTAAAGGCATAGAATACTGTATAATGCAAGGCATTCATATGCTAAACTGAAGATATTCATTTTATCCTAATTGAGAAGTGATGAAAAAAATCAGGTTCTGAATAAATTAAAAGTAATACAGAACTAAATGAAACACGACATATTTAAATATGAATCATTAGGATGAAAATAATAATAATGCATTAGTTTACCTAATAAACATGAAAGATCTATGGATTAATATGCACTGAACCCTAATTGTGTTAAGAATTCAGACTGAAAAATAAATTATGAGCATGATAATAAAGAATGGGACTATAAGTATGGACACACATTCACAGAAACTGGATATTAGTCAAGTGGAAGTTGCTGGTAACACAATCAAAAAGTTTTTGAATTAAGTTTGAAATACATCCACATCCTTTTCTTGCTTCGCTACCTCTCGCTTTGGAGGAATGTAATATGTCTGAAATTTTCACAATAGTATTAAATCTATTGTCCTTAACTCCTAGAAGGCACTAGTAAGAAGTTGTGCCAACAAGTGTTTTATAACTTTAGCCTCCTTTCCCAATTATTTTTCCATATCAACAATAAATAACTGTTACATACTCAAAATTCCCCACCAGCTCACAGAACTCTATCCAATTTATCTTTCTCAATTTTTTTCCTGCTTTGCTAATTAAGTACCAGCTATACAATCCTTATTCTTCACATATATCCCAATTTCTGAATACATATGAAGAAGCAGACCATCTGCTTCACTGTGGTAACAATCATACATCCATAAAACTTTTCAACCAGTTTTTTCAGCCATTGTTAAGAGGGTCCTTTGTTTGACTATGTGATGTGATCAAACCGCAGCAGGTAAATTCTGCATTCGCAACCCTATTATAAATAACAAACTCTATACAGTAGTACATCACATAATGAACACTTTCAAAATACAGAATTAAAGCTCATACAATCTGAATTCGTCTAATCTTAGGGAAGGTATTTCGAATAAAATCACAACTTTTTTTCACACTACCTCGGCTTTAATTCAAGTCACCTTCACGGTGTTTCCATTTTGACTTCAGCCAGTTATAATTAGCATAAATTCATGCTAACACTGCCATGTTTACTTTGAAATTCATGCTAACACTGCCATGTTTACTTTGAAATTCATGCTAACACTGCCATGTTTACTTTGTGAACCACTGACATTCTTTTACTGTCATATGCCTTAGCCCTTAAATCTTTGCAATAGAAATGCACTTCATTCTCTTAAGCCATCTGCCATCCTACCACTCCATTTCATGTTTTTTTTTAAACTTTTGTCACACTTTTTTAAGACATGAAACCGAGTATATACAGCGTGTGGACTGGCATACATATTGAAAACATATAATTTTAAATAGGGAAGCACTGACTGGCTCAGCATGAACAATTGGGGCACCAAAGGTTTGGGATCTAGGCCACATTCATCAAATTATCTCTGTATATGATCTGGAGAGAAAGTTTGAAGATATGAAAATAGGAAATGAATCTAAACAAGGATGACTGTGTAAAGAACGATTCAAAAAGCTTCAGACAAACTGATGCACTGAACAAGAGGCATGGCAGATTGACTTCTACGTAGACAAATCTATCTATAATAATGCAGTTTGGAGATAAAAATGTTAAACATAGATAGGAAATGTTTAGTAAGTCATTATTAGAGGCACAATTAGAAAATTCTTAGTGATAATATGTAATGATATAAAACATGCAAAGAAATGTTTAACTGCATGTAGTAAAGCAATGTTTTGTTTCGATCACACCACAGTTAGAATGCACTATTCAGTTCTAGTGTCTAAACTTTATAAATATAATAAAACTAATTCTATCACTCAGAAATAAGACATATGAAGAAAGACAAGAGATCGAAAATCATTTTCTTTAAACACTTGCAAACTCCAAGATCAAACAAAAGTTTTCAAAATACTAAATAATGTCACTAACTGAATTTGTATTAACTCCAGAGAAACAGAGATGAGTATAAAATTAAAGGGTCAAACCTACAATACAAGAATGGCCATGTAAAACATGGCGAGACAAAAACTTAAATGAACTTATGAGAGAATAAGAATGCTAGTAATGTGCACAAAATTTTAATTTTTTCTTTACAGAGTAACAGCAACAGTCTTTCTTCTCCACAGTGTCTGGCGGCCGTGATTAGATCTGAATGTGTCTTCCATCCATCATTTCCTACATTACATACCAATTTATTCACAAAAATACATGGTGTTCCTCAATAATGGTGGGTGGGGAGGAGGAGAATGATTCAAAATCCTATATCCAGCAACACAGAATAGGAAATTAGAATACTATTGCTGTCCTCCAACACCTAAAATCACCATAAACCATCACTACTGCTGTTTTCTGGCTTTTCCATGTATAACACTCCCTAAATATATTAAAGCTTTCCTCTAATACCCTTCCTGGCACTAAATTTGTTTCTTTCTCCAGTGTTACTATTCATTTATTTTAATGTCCAATGCACCTGCTCAAATAAATTTAGAAGAAATAAATTTCATCTCTTAAGCTTTGTCCTTTTCTTATAAAAAATGGCTTAAAGCTTTTGTTTCCATAAGGTATGCAAATGAAGAGGCCAACAATATCTCCAAGACAAACTTGCAAAGCAAGTATGAACATAATGAATTTTTAATGTTGGTATGCAGTGTGTGGATTCACAGTGGGTGATTCAGGAAAAGTGATATGTCTAACAGCTACTTATACATCAAAGGAATATGCAATATCAACTGTGAAAATATATTTCATTATACACAATGTATCAACAGTTATCACTGAAGATCAATGTAATGGAACGTCCCCATATCATAACCCACACCCATTTAAAAGTATGTATAATTCTGAATAACAATCACTCTGCAGCACCAATCAGAAATCTATTTCCATGGTAAATATTTACATTAATACTGTAAAGTTTAGTATACATGCTACTTTTTGGTAAAGAATTCTATGGTATATTACACTCTTCTTACACTATAAATACGTTTCTGAAGGTTCTATACTCAAAGTACACTTGAACAGCTTGAGGTAGAGGATATAAATCATAAGCAAATGAGCCATTACACCACTAATTAACAAAGGAAATCTTATTAACACATAAAAATCAGGAATTGCAAACACATTACATACACTTCACTATCAAAGAAAATTCTGAAATTTCGACAATTGAAAAGTATTCACATCAACTTTGTAAATTTTGGATCACTATGCTAAAGGGCACATTTCATGCTATGATTTTTTTCACTTTGCCATCTCAAAATTGCATTTCCGAGAGATGACTAAAGTTGTTGGTTCAGATCTTTCACTTCTGTTACCATGGAATAGTTTCTTGAACAATTAGGTGCCAGCTACAGCCTTGTGAAGGGTATTGGTAATGCAGAACTAATAACAAATGTTCTGTGAGACCTTTTACAAATATTAAGGTTCCCAAATCTCAGAAACAATCAATCATGTATGCTCACCTTTCCCATCCAAAGCCAAGTTAACAACTCATAGGTGTATCTCAAGATCTGTCAAGTTTATTTGTTGTTTATCCCTAATAAAAGTTTCTTATGTTCCTCCTACACTTTTCTGAATTTCTCATCACAAATTAATCAAGACTGCTATTTTCATATGATAATTAACAATTGAAAGCTTCATGTTGCATCACCAAATCTCAATATCTGGTTTAGCAGAGACTGTTTAACTATAACATTAATACCTTCCCCCATAAAATTATCAATGCTAACTTTCTTTAGGAAAAGAGGAAGCTTAATAAGTTCAAATCTTGAGACAAATAGCTTTCCAATCAGTAGTTCAGTCTGATTAAAAGAACATCACTAAGGACTCATATTCTTTTAAATGTTACCAAAAAATAAGTTCATTAGATATCTAGATTTGAGCTATTCTTAAGAGAATGTCACTGATGGTCAGTAGTACACCGAGTTACTAATTTACAACAGAAATGGAATTACATATGTATGAGTAAAAACTTGTCTTTACATAAATATATTCAACAGGAAATCAGTTCATCAGATCTATAACTTTCTTGTAATAACAAAATACTAGTTACATTCAGCAAGCCTCTTATTTTCTATTGGGAGATGACAAAACTAAGGCTACAGATGTTGTAAGGAACTGCTTTGAAAAAATCTAACCTAAGTCATATCTATAATTCCAGACTTCAATTATGCATCTCTGAATTCATCAATGTTTTTTAGAAGTTCTTGAACTGTGATAAGGATGACTAGAAGATTGATGAGATCTAGAAGAGGTTCCCTGGCCTTGAAGTTTGGTTCCTGACTTCCTTTCAATAAATGCATATGTGACTGAGGTGGGTCGTGAAGCATTGGCCCCAATATCAGGAGTCAGGTTCACTTTAAGCTTATCTTCTTCAAGGAGTTTTAGTTTTGCCTCTAAAGCAGCAATTTTACTTTTTTGGCTGAAATATACAAAGATACATAGTAAAAGAACAAAGAAGGGTGTAACTGGAGAAGTCTGACAAAAGAAGGGCAAAGCAAAGCAAAACCGTAAGGACAACAGATATGAGGATTAAACTGACAACCACCTGAGGGAGTTCCCAAAGGAAACTGCCATCAGAGAAATAAATGGATAGATAGATAGGTAGAACTGACAGGAAATAAATTACAAGCAAACATCTTTTCTTTTATCTTGCCCACTTTTTTGGGGGGTGATAACCTCAGATGCAAGTAAGGTTGGCTTGTCTGCGTTCAGTGAAATGAGTGATGAGCCCCCTGTACACATATACAACAAATGCCACTCTTACCTTGCAATGTAACTTAGTTAATCTCTCACTCTTCAGAGACAAACCATAAATAAATAAATTTAATTAAAACATATTAGGTGTCAATATCCAAAGAACTAATAAATGCTACTGAACTTGCACTGAAAGTACTGTAGGATAAAAATGACTCAGTGTAGTGTGCACGAAGCTTGCATGCTGGAGTGGTTGTCCAATATTTGATCTATGAATGGGACATCTTTGTTTTCCTAGAACCACCCAAGTCATGTATAAGAATAAGCCTTGATTTCTTACACCGTGCTGGTGGATTTAGGAGATTGGACTGAAGATAGAGTGAAAATGTGAGGGAAAAATACTTAGTTAAAAGAATCTACAAATAGGAAAGAATGTATGAATGAAAGTCTTTGAATAGAATATGGCCATTTGGAGGTATACAAGAAGAGATACTGTAAACCATATAAGTGCAATAATTCATTTATTTATGGCTAAAGATATTTCATGTAAGGATACCTGAGAGTTTTTCATCATTAGTAGGATTTGTTTCATGTTATAAAGGTGGAAGTGTGAATAGATTAAAAGTATATATACGGGCAAGAAGTATTACAAAAAATTCTGCTCATTATTATGTCAAGCAGATTTGCACCATCCAACAGATATATACAAGTAAAAAAAAATCTTTGGATTTGGCCTGTAGGTCAAGAGCATCACACATAATGTACAAGAAATGAAATCTATGGACAAAAATTGTCAAAGTTCACCAGAAACAGATCAACATCAGCTAAGACATCCTTTAGATGGTGTACCTGCTACTGCAACTGAATGCCAGTCAAAAAATGCTGAAGTATGAATACCTCTATTCCAACTTCTATTCTTACCTCAAGCAGAGGATGACACATTTCATTTAAGGGAGAGAGATCGCAAGGTCAATGACCAGATAAAATTCATTACAACCGACAAAAAACTCAAGCCTAATGCAGATATGCTAGTAAACTACTGATTTCAGCCTGCTTAATATTCAGCACAAACACAAAATATGATAGGAAAAATTTAGTTGGCACATCAGGTAATGGTAGATGTTGGGAACATTTGATAGAAGCCTCTGAAAACACTGTGCTAGAGTTGCCCTCTGCCTGTGGCCAGCTAAGGGTGTGGCAATAAAGGATAAGAAGTAGGACTGGCATTCACCAGATATGGAGACTCTTTTGCCTTGGCCACCCACTGGAGGGAGTTTCCAAAGGGAACAGGTATCAGAGTAATAGGCAGACAGGTAGATAAACAGAACTGTCACAGCAGCCTGCTTCATCAGAACAATGAATCAAATGAACCATAGAAATAACATCCAAAATCAAGCTCCATCCTGTAAAAATCAGAAGCATCAAGCATTTCCTTCCCATAACAGCTTGAACTAATGACATTTCCCATGGTAAGCAAAGTGAGCTGTACCAATTACTGCCATCTATTGGCAGGTTTAAGGAAAAAACAACTTACACATTTTTGAGTTAGTTGCTGGAAGTGGTTTTGGGGAAATCATACATCATTTCTGGGCTTACAGTACAATTTGTGGTCCAAAGGGACACCTAAAGTCAGAAGCTTCAGCAACATCAGCTCTCCTGTCAGGCTCATTAAACTGAAGCAAAGTGAGAAGACAGTGCAATACCTAAACATTACAGACACAATGACAAAACGGACCTAAAGTCATCAATAATAAAAGGGAATAGGAGATATGATTATTTCTATGTTCACAGAGGGTTCAAACATGTAACAGGAACAATGTTTCAATACAGAAAAAACTGTGGTGCTAGAGAATAAAACACACTAAAATGAAAAAGAAGACTTCTTAAACATCAGAATTATGGACAGCAGTAACTACTTAGATTATGAAGTAAAACTGCACAGTCAATACACATACAAAAAGAGTAACTTCTTTCCCACAAATACAGGGTAAATAAGCTTTCAAAGTAACTTTTTCCCCACAATATAAGGTATAAACCCTCCCACTAATAACAAAAAAACTAGAACTAAGCACAGTTGTCATCAAACTTACCTTACTTTACTAGTTTCTCCCTTACCGCCGCTAAGAATAGGAGGGGCTGGTTTTTCTTTATTCCTTTCATAGACACTCTGAAAGCAAAGACCACATCTTTCATCTGCATTCTAGAAGACAACTATAATATATAACATTCTCATAAAATCATGAAGAATAATGCAGATTTAGGAATGGAAGTGCTTGCGCTTGTGTATACCTGATTTTGTCACACAGGCACATAGTGAACACGGCTACAGAAAAAAGAAAATGAATGCAACACTTATGGATTTGGAAAGAAGCATACATTAAATCTAACTCTATATGAATTACATGGAACATGTCTGAATGCTGAATGAGCTTCTATGATGAAAGTAAGACATACATGAAAATAAAGGTTTTATGAAAGTATGGTCTAAATTAAATGTGAGAGTGCGCTAAGGTTGTGTATCATCACCATGGTTGTTTAACATTTCAATGGATGAGGCAAACCCTGTCTGCTAGTAGTAAGGCTGCTAGTATAAAGTCTCCTTTAGTAAGGCTGTATCATCAGAGTAGTACAATCTTGTTGAAAAATTCCAAAGAAATCAATACTTTCCCTGCTACAGACTGCAGTGCAGCCTTGAAGCTGCAAAAGTCCCTGGAAAAGGGGTTCTGGGATTATACATGAGGGAACAGCAATAAGGAAGAAGCTCAGCACAGAGCCACAAAATAATTCTAGAGGTAAAAGGATCGTGGATTTCTCTGCAAAGGCACAGTCACCTGTTCCAGGCACTATTTCCTTACGAATAGAAAAAGCAGAAAAAACTAAATCATTAACATATGAAGAGCAAATGGATATAAGAAGCATTTCAGTTCCAGTAGTGTATAACTGTGGTGCTTTTAAAATGATCCTGGCAATGTCATGATTAAAATGTACAAATGATATTGTAATTTACGATGAAATATAAATGAGCTGAACAATGACGCTGAAGTAATTGGTAGGAACATTAGGTAGGAGCCTCTGAAAACCCCTCGTTAGAGTTGCCCTCTGCCAAAGGCTTGTTAGGGGTGAGGCACTAAAAGGCTGAGAAGCGGCACTAGAGTACAACTGTTAAGGAGACGCTTTTGCCGTGCGCACCCCTCGAGGGAGTTCCTGAAGGGAATGAGCATCAGAGATATAGACAAATAGCTAAACAATGATATTCATGAAATCATTTACAATTAGTTTCTTCTCACAGTCAAAGCAAGTGCAAAACAGATTATAGTGGTACTATTTGTACATAGCTGGCAGTTTCACTGACTAATGATCTAATATTCTTTAAGAAAATAATGAGATCCACTTTGAAAGCTCCTTTGTACTGCACCCAATGAAATATTACTGGATTTATGACATATGTATTTTACCTCATCCTGGGCATGGGCCCATTTAACTGCCATCCTCCGACCCAAGATAATCTTCCCATCAAGTACTTTCATAGCTGTCTGGGCAGACTGGGAGGATCTGAATGTCACGAAGGCATATCCACGTGGTTGGCCAGCCTGAGGGCCCGATCGATGATAGAGAAAGTCGAATTCCACCAGCGGGCCAAAGTTTTCCACCATTTTAAGGAGTTGATACCAATAGGGGAGAGAAAGCACCTTGATTAGATATGCACAACTGTCATTCTCACTATGTCTTTAATGTTTTCAAATACTACTGTCTACATATCATTCACACCATGTCTTAGCATCTTCAGGTTTTACTGTCTGTCTTTTAAAGAAAGCTGTTGAAATCTGAAGCTCCTGGTGTACAGAAAGTATCCATCAAAGAGAACTCTTGAAGTTTAATTTGATCCTCTTCCAAGGCATGGACTGAAAACAGAGCCAGTTATTTTCTCATCTTACAGCCCAAGACTAAGTAAATTCCTCTTAAAAATGGGAATGCCATTCCTTTTGGATCATGTTAAATGATGACCTAGCTACTTTGAACAATCAATCTCACCGACATACTATCAGAAAATATGTGAAGTCTTGTAATAAATAATGTGCAAGATAATGAATACAGTACTATAATAATCAACAGAGAAATTGGCAGGAATACTTACTCTCTTAGCCGAGAATCAAGATTGCCAACCCATAATCTTCGATCATCTGTTCTTGCTGAATCCTTAGGAGGAAGTGGGACAGGTACAGTGACCTCCTGAATTGGGGAAATATCATGAATTCTGATTATGATAGAGATTTTTTTAAGCCTAAACTGAGCAATGACAAGACATGCTATTTATGACAAAAATAAATATTTACAGATAGCTCCTGGATGTGGAGCTCCCCCCATAAGCCAAAACAGGTATTAATGTAAATAATCATATATAGTCTTTTAGAGGGCAGCAACATGTTTCTGTAATGCATATGGTACAGCTAGAAGATGCAAAAACAGAAGCAAAACTAGATTTTTCTATAAACTAAGGTTACCATCATATGAAGCAGAAGTGGCTGTTGTATACTGTAGTACTTATCATCTCATCTCCGAAAGGTAAAGATCCTGGGTTAATTTTTCTGTTTCATCTTGTTACATTATACTATTTCAGGAATGGGTATTTGTAGTTAAACTGCTTTTGAATATAAATAAAAGCAGCTACAGAAGTTTATGTGAAAATGACTTTAGCATCCTTGCCTTTGCATGGCTACGTAACCAACACACAGCAAATCAAGTAACCCCATTCAAGATAAAGGCGAGTCTTATGTAGTGTACTGGTATATAATATGATCTAATGTAGAACAACCTATACTCAAAATCCTACTCTTCGACCTTTAGACACAACCAGATTGTTAACTGGTGACGAGCAGTCAGTGCCTTTACTTCAAATTTTCCACTGCTACTAATGATTAGAATTTGACTAAAATTACTACATGCAAAGTATTTCTTCAGTCCACAGCACATCCTCAGATCTATTAAGAAAAGGTAAAATTAGATGTTAGTGGAAAAAAGCAATCAACAGAATACTTTGTAAATTTGGTGTACAGTAATTTTGTGTACTACCTCCTATCATAATCTACAAATGATATGAAACTTTTGTACTGTAAGGAAGTTTTAAAGCAAAGAAAATCCTGGATACATCAACACAACACGAAAATCATGAAAACAAGCTACACACGCACAGATATATTTTTTCATACGTGCTCTCCATTTCCTGAATGAGTGAGGTAGCATCAAGAACAGATAACAGAGTATTAGAAGGAAAATTCCTCACTTGGCTCCTTGTCCCATTCCTTCTTTTGGAAAATAATACATAAAGGGAGGATTTCTAGCCACCTGCTCCTGCCCCTCTTAGTTGCCTTCTATGACATGCAGGGAATACATGGGCAGTATTCTTTTTCCCCTATCCCCATGGGATATATATTTTTTCTATTTATTTTTCATTATACTTTGACGCTGTCTCCTGCATTAGCGAGGTAGTGCAAGGAAACAGAAGAAAGAATGGCCCAACCCACCCGCATACACATGTATATACATACACGTCC
>JAUTXX010184815.1:0-15207 GCA_032273605.1 Panulirus laevicauda | reverse complement strand
AGAGAGAGAGAGCGCAACACACACACACACACACAAAACTATCTATCATTCTTTGATGTGACGTTTCTCACGCCACGGGTGTCCCCCCGGCCATAGACAGGGGTCTATTCTACGCCCGTCGTGGTGAGGTTGGCTGGGGCACTACAGGTAAATACACACGAGGACTCCTCTGTCTGTATCGTGCCACCTCCGTGTGGCTGAGGTAGCCAGGTTCCCTGTCGAGGGCTTGAATCTGACCAGTGGTGTATATATATATATATATATATACATATATCCTCTGGGGTCTGTTATTCTCCCTAGGGCTTACAAGTCCCATCTACCTTGCCATTCACATCTAACATAATCATTCACTACGCTCATAAATCCAGTGTGAGGTACAATTCTCACATACACACTGCTAGATATAGCTGCTTTAGCCTCAGCATCTGCTATTTCATTTCCGCTGATATGAGCACGTCCTGGACACCAGGAGATTCCTATACTCTTATGATCTGAAGCGATTCTTAACAATCCTGAATACCACATAGTTCTCCAGTTCATAAGGAGGTTTCTCTCAGTAGTTTCCTCGTTAATGAATTACAGTAAAGCATACGCTTTCATTGTCTTTTCAGACATTATCAGATGTATTCATTCTGTTCACAT
Organism: Panulirus laevicauda; assembly: GCA_032273605.1. Lineage (NCBI taxonomy): Eukaryota > Metazoa > Arthropoda > Malacostraca > Decapoda > Palinuridae > Panulirus > Panulirus laevicauda. Next base: position 14,565 of record JAUTXX010184815.1, on the reverse strand, counting down.
TAATAGTATCATGAGGGAATTTTCTTACTGTTATTGCAGAAGTATTGTTTATTTTTGGTTGTATTCATCGAGTCCCTGCCAAGTTTGGTCTAAACATAAATTCTAATACGTTCTGGATTGTAACTGATTCTACCATCTGATCGACTGACACCCATAAGTAGAACTATATTCTTAAAAAAAGAAAGAAATAAACTAGAGATTGTCCTCTTTAAAAGACTCATATTCTACTGATGGATATAACATGAATATAATCAGAAGTCGGTGTTGAGAAATGCAGGACATTAACAAGGAAACAGACATAGCCTTAAATACAATACGAAAACCGGAGAAAATACAAGAGACGGGAATGCTTACGTAAATAAGGCATTACGGACTAAGAAAAAGTACCATTTTCATGAAGAAAAAGTTCCATTTTCAAGGCATGTATTTATGTATATTTACAAACGTACACTAATTTGGCCAAGCTGCTTGGGGTTACTGTAGTCTGTAGAGATTTTAAATAACCAGTGACTCCTTAGATGAAGGTAATTCACATCAAAACAGACGTGGAAAGACGTGGCCACACTAGCAAAATGTTTGAGAAACTCAGAATATCTGAAATGGATAGCACCAGCGCGTATAATGTTGAGCCATCTTTACCCACAGAGGAATATAAATGGCAATAAACCACTGGGTCTTTTTGAGGTTGTTTGTGATAACGGAAGAGACGAGAAGTGTAGAGACGAGTGTATTACGGACAGAAGAGCAAACAGATGACCGAAGGAGAAATGCCTTCAAACATCATATGTATGTAGCTGAGGAGGCGTTGCTTACAGCTTCTCTAAGTCCGACGTCATTCCATGTTTTAAAACGTTCTCTGCCTTCTTCGAAATGAAACGTTCGTCCGCATGTTGATCCAAAATTTGAGTGACTGAATTATATCACTGAAGTGATATCTATCTATCCATCTATCTATCTATCTATCTATATCTACCTATGTATATATGAAACGGACACCATGCGAGAAACAGTGACCAACTTGGAACATTAGTTCAAACAACAATATTATATTAAGGATTGAGGGTTTGCAGCTAACGTCTGGCTACCAAATATACGAAAACTGTTAATAAAGTTTAACTTATCCAACACCTCGTCTGATATATTGACGCGACATAACTGCATACATATATATCTATGAACGTAAAAGGATTTCTCTGGTAAATATATCTATGAATGTATAGACATTTCTATCGTAAACGATGAATATATCTATAAATGTATAGATATATCTTTAGTAAACTCTGGCTAAATCTAAGAATGGACAAACATTTATCTAGAAAACTCTGGATATATCTATGAATGTATATACATTTCTATAGTAAACTCTGCATATATCTATGACTATACAGAAATTTCTTCAGTAAACTCTGCATATATCTATGAATATATAGATATTTCTAAAGTAAACTCTCTATATATCTATGAAAAATATAGACATTTCTATAGTAAACTCTGCACAACTATGACTAGACAAACATTTCTCCAATAAACTCTGCATATATCTATGAATGTATGATCATTTCTCTAGTAAATTCTGAATACACCTAAGAATGTATATACATTTCTCTAGTAAATTCAGCATATATCTAAGAATGTATATAAATTTCTCTAGTAAACTCTACATATATCTGTAAATGTCTAAATATTTCTCTGGCACAGTCACTTATCTAATCTTGAAGGTTCCAGGCAAGTAAAAATATCTCAATCGAGGCTAGGCCTCAAGAGAAAAGGCGAAAAGGAAAAGATTAATGTAAAGAGTTTTTCAGAGAGTGGAAAACCTGCTTTTTTATAATGGTATAGGTGGTATCTGTTGAGTAATACGTGCTCCTCATAATGAGGAAATAGAATGGTACGGAAAAGAGTGTGTGTGAAGGTAGAAACAACACTGAAGAGAGGTGCGTTGTGCTTTCAAGGAGTAGGTGGGGACGAATCAGCGAAATGTAAAGAATGAGAATTATTTCAGACGTAAAATCGAAAGCCCTACTTATGAATCTGAGAATTCTACTCAATCTTTTTACTACTTCGAGGCAGTTTCTTTTTCTTTTTTCTTTGGCTTTAGGTCATCAAATAATATTACACCTGTCTCTATCCTGCTTTACCTTTTGTAGTTGAACAGGTTTCATACCGTATCTTGTCTTCGCGTTTTTCTTACCGATGTGGAAAACTTTGCAATTATTTAGATATCAAAATTCATTCGCCACTTGTTAGCTCAGTCCATCACTTTGTCTATAATTATTTGAAACTGCAAACGTTTAATTTCTGTAATAGGTTCATTTCCTAGCTTAGTATGGTCTGTGAGTTTTGATATTTCAAAACGCAACCCATATCAATACCATTAATGTATAGGAGAAATAAAACTGGACCCAACACTGACCCCTGTGGTATGCCACTTGTTGCGGATAACCATTCTGAGGTTTGACGATTAACTACTATTCTTTGTTTAATTAAGGCCAATCAACCGAATTGCTAACAACCCTAGCAGAATCCCATCTATACCACGTGACTTAACTTTTGCTAGTAATCTTTGCGGAGGAAATTTATCGAGCGCTTTCTGAAAATCTAAAAAATGACATCGACTGCTTTACTTTCATCGTACAATTTGATTATATCATAAACGAAATCAAGCAGATCTGTCACACGTGAACGATTTCTCTGCCAACCACACTGAGAATCATCTGTTAAGTAGTGATCCTCTAAATAATCAATTTTCATTTAGAATCATGACTTTATAAATTTAGAATCATGACTTCATAAATTTTCCAACTACAGACGTCCGGGCAGAAATGTAGTACATTATTATTTCTTTTCTGATCGGTGTTACATTGGCAGACTTCTGATTCCCTGGAACTATACCATTAGTAAGTGACTTACTGAATAGAGCAGCAACCGGTTTCAGTATATCATTTCTCATTCTGTCATGCCTATTCGCCATTTCTCGCCTTAGCAATGCAGCGTCAGGAACACACAGGTGAGTATTTGAAGAAAAAATTACTATCATTTACAATGTACCAAAATTCAAGGCACAATAGAGAGAGAGAGAATGCACAGTGGGGTGGGGGGAAGGCGAGGTGCTACATAGACAGTTTTATACACAAATACAAATATGGAGGTTAGTGTACAGTCCACTTATTACTGATCACAATAGCTGGGACGGGGATATTGTTGTATTAGAGTTCTGTACGAGCTCTGTGGGCTAGATGGGGTTCTTGGTGGTGATCTGCAACTCAGGGACGTGGGATCTCTCGTGGCAGGAGGTGATGGTGATGGAGGATTGTCCAGGTGGTGGATGGACAATCAGGAGGTTCTGTGTGTTGATTGTCTCTTGACTGACTGTGTAAGAGGGACAAAAGGGAACGATTGTGGCCACGCATGTCCATTTCTGCACCTTCTTTGGCAGTCTCTGTTGTTTGGTGGCTATGGGGAAAGGCCAGGCTGGGGAGGTGTATAGCTGAGTCCTTAGAGAACGAAGGTTGTTTGGATGTTCTTGGATTAAGGTGTAAGGAGTTCAGTGTGAAGCCAACAGCGGAAAAATCTGATGAAGATGGTGTAGGCCTGCTCCATCCAGGTTAGTCTGTCGCTCGCAACGAGGACCAAGGTGATATGAACAACCTGAAGGAGGCGGGGACCTGATGAAGCTGGAGGGTGTGGGGCATGTCTGGAGGCAAGGATGACGTACATGGCCACAGTCCTATTGTGGATGTTGGTGATGTAGGTTAGCAGCGACCTCAGTTCTGGAGACTGCTGATGAGGCTGATCAGGAGGACGATGCAATCGAAATAGCTGCTCCAAACGTTGATATCATGAGACATGGACGTAATTCTGTCGAGAATGAGGAATCAGAGAAGTTCCAACTTGGTGGCCTGTGGGATGCGACAGGTGTCTTTTTTCACCCGTTTCACTTGTTTTCTATTATCTCTATTTGTGCATTAAGGAAAGGGAGCTTTACACTAATTAGGCCCTGCCTCTTATCCTTGCTTTACTGTCATATCATTATTATCATCATTATTCTAATTTTCCGTTAGTCGTATTTACTTCCTCTTCGCTTCGTGTGTTCCAAGAATCCACATCTCTGTTGCGCTGCTGAGAAAGTGCTTCCCCACATTCTTCACTACACTTCTCCTCCAGGTGTACCTTCTTGTTCTGGACCACTTCTCTGCTCACGTCGTCATGGTATCTTGTAAAGTAATAAGTAGTTATCATGTTTTCCCTTCCTCTTTCCTCCAATACGGGCTGATTGAAAGCTTCCCTCCTCTCTTCGTGGCTCATTCCACAGACTTATGTTTCGTTAAGGAGAAATAAGTGGACGCAAAAGTACCATAACAGCCATTCAGTTCTCTGCATGACTCATTTCTAAAGATGCCTACGAAGACCTTTTATGCGTGCTTCCACCAGACACCCACCTCAAGATAAGGGCATTAGAAAAAAAATCTATAGACTAGTAATGAAAAGGATCACACCTTCAGGCTCTTTAACGAAACACTAAAAAGCAGAAATCCTCCCAATAAACACAAATACACTCTTGTGTACATTCGTACATACATTTGCACACATGCACATACTAATACACCAAAAAAAGACACAAAAAGATCTGATATTGCCGTTCCCCATTTTTCCCGTACATTACTTACAATAGGAACCTGACAATTTATGAGTAATGGTAAGCGGAAGAGAGAAGGAAGGAGTGTAGAGAGTTGGGACAATTTGCAGGAGACACAGAGAGGCTCCATCTGTGGTCAGACGCATGACTGATGGAGAAGGTCCACCCGGATATATGTTTCATGAAGACGGTGGTACACAATGGAGGAGGCCAGCTTATGACTGTCAACTTCCAGACGACAAACACCAGGAATCTACGTGTGAGAGGGAACCTGGAGGTTGACACAGGAACTTAGCCTTATCACTACAACGCCACATTACAAGGATTATCCAATGGGGTAAATGATTAACGATATCGAGAATACATTCGTGGATGAAGGGTATTTTCAGGAAAATAATGCTGAGGTGGTGCACAGAACCATCTTACATCCTCCCTTTTAGAAATGCTTAGCTTCCTGAATCAAAACGAAGCTACTTACATGCACCAAACATCTACCCTTCTATCATTTACATCTACTTGATAATGATCATTTCAATTTCGCGATTCGGAAAGATACATGATAACAACTGAACTGACTGTACTGCTCACATTCTTGCTGACCAAGACGGTACAACTCATGACCACGATGGAATGACCTCATTATGACCTGATCATCAAGGGCCAGATCAAAAGCCAGGCCATCATACACGAACAGTACTCTACTGATGCGGTCAAGGGTCATACCCTCTTGAGTTCAGAGGTCAAGAGGTCAACCCTTTATCATTACAGGAAGAGGAGTGTATGCCAAGGCCTGAGAAGCCTTGGTAACTCTCCAAAGTACAGGAACATGATACATCATCAATCGAATACGATTACATAAATTTTGTCGCATCTTGTCACATCAGGTCACACATAAGAAGCTAGAGAATGGATGAATGCAGATATTAACCATTTGTTCGTCTGTATTTGACGTTGCCTCGTCAAGAAGAAAAAGACAATTACGTATATAAGAAAAAAAAGATGTAAAATATTACATGTCAGAAATACTTGATGAAAGAGTATATATATCATAACTTCAGTCTAAACATTTTCTGAGAAGACTCAAAAGAGAAAAATTATAGATGATATTATAGTTAGGATATGTTCGATCGAGATGCAGTAAATCTTTATGAAGAAACCAAAGGAATTATAAGACAGCTTCCTGCATGTAACAGATAGGATAATTATACATTAAGATATGCAGTTAAAGTATTACAAGCATGTCTCTAACAAATCAGAGGAAGGAAATACGATGACTCACAGAGACATGCATACAGCAAAAACATATTTATCAAGGTAAGGTTTAGATTATCAAAAATAATTCTATTACTACAGTACAATGAACTGTAGACTTGTGCCCTCACTGGTGCAGATACATAGTTTTCAGTTTATTGAAAATAAGAAAATCCCTACAAAAGTCATGCTTCCAAAATTAGTCTAAAATATATTTTTCTCTACTTTTTTGTGAATCTTGGGTGAGTGAAAACAAAATGTCCTGTGGTTTATTGAAGATAATATGAATTTTCCATTATGAATTAAATGAAAACATTTTTACCCATAGTAAAACTACAGAAAGCAAGAGCTTACACACACACTATCATGGTATCATCAATGTTTGATCACATTACACAATACCTCCACTTGGCTCCTTTGGGCTGTATCAATTTCTAATGAACACTACCTGAGAATATCACTCTTACCTCACCGCACATGACAGAGGATGCCACTATCTGCACGCAAACCAACTTCAAAAGAAAATAAAAGTACGATAAGAAAAGAGGAGCAAAACCAATCCTTTGACCAAGACGTTACCACAAGCAGAAAAACATTTGTAGATTATCCAGCTCTTTTGTACCACAGAAAACATCGCGATACAGACCAAACTATGGATGAAACTACAGGGGGCCCCAGGCAGTGGGGTGGTGTCGCCAGGGATGAGTGTACAACATCCGACATTCAAGTATATTATATTCATAGAACACGAGCAGCGGGGCTTCATGAAGCAAGCTGCCATGTACTGCTGTCACACCTAGCTCACCACACACACACACACACACACACACACACACACCCACACACACACACACGCCCTAATTCCTCCTGAGCTCCTCCTAGTTAAGATGCACTCGGTAAATTAGGCCTCTACAGTCATTAACCTTTCCATCCATAAACTCGACAACTAAGACCAGAAACGCTTTTCCTTCTTTATCATTTCAAGGATGATTTACTGATTCTCTGGTGAAGTGCCTGATCTCATGGACCTCAAGAGGCAGGTAAAACATGGTCGTCACTCATTCCAGTCGTTCTTTACTTCCAGGAAAGGAAGTAGAGCATGATCTAAGAATCAGTAAACTTCTTGGAATAAAGAGATAGAGGGATGAGGTATATATACACATATATACAAGCCCTCGTGCAGGTGCCACAAAGTCTGGGCTGTACAGCAAATTTTCCCTTGGGAACCAACCTTGTGGAAGCTGGAATATCCTGCACGGTATCAGAGGGTATCGAACAGTGGCTTCGACCATGAGGAGTGCTTCACACACACACACACACACACACACACACACACACACACACACACAATAAGCACACTCCTCATCCATACATTGAAGCATTGTACATATCATTTAGCCAAACGCAAGGGATCATCGGTTCTGTCCGAGAGACATTGTGAGACTCGGGTATATATTGGGCGGTCGGGTTAATAATGGAGGAGAATGTCTAGACACGACCCTGTTGGTGTAAATAAGGTATGGCGGCTTGCCTGATGCCGAGCCTTGAGGCATGGTGAACCCTGCTTCCAACACAGGCATTAATATGCCGTCGCCCGCACCACCACCACCACACACTGGACATTTCCTCTGACTGAATGTTACATTTATGCTCACACGCACAGATATGTGGCGGACGGTCACGATGCAGGAAGATCATGGCGAGTCACCTAATTTGACAGAGACGATAGAAGATATGGTCAAGTCACCTAATTTGACAGGAGGCAGTAAAGGAAGATCATGGCGAGTCGCCTGATTTGACAGGAGCGATGGAGGAGGAAGACCTTGGCAAGTCACTTAACTTGACAGAAACGATGGATCTCCGTAAGTCACCTAAAACAGAAACGGGACTGAAGACATTACAGCAAAACTTATGAAATGACTTAAAAAAACAACAACTGTGGGTGCTGTGGTAAATCTCGAATATGAACCTCATCGATTCCCTCAACAGAAATGTTCCTACGTGGACTCTGTCCCTCAATCCTTCACATAATCCAAATTATGAATGAGGCCAAGAGGAAGGCTTCCCTTCCCAGGAGAGCTGGGCGTCTCTGCCGGCCGCCAGCCTTCAAGGATCCGTCTAAGGAACCCCACCTGTGCACAATTCACTCTCCATGTGGTGCCTACGCCTCTGATCCAGACCTGGGATATGGGAATGGTGGTAATGGTAACAGGATATGGGAATGGTGTTAATGGTAACAGGATATGGGAATGGTGTTGATGGTGACAGGATATGGGAATGGTGGTAATGGTAACAGGATATGGGAATGGTGTGAATGGTAACAGGATATGGGAATGGTGTTAATGGTAACAGGATATGGGAATGGTGTTAATGGTAGCAGGATATGGGATTGGTGATAATGATAACAGATCAAGATATATGCATAAAGACATGAGCAATGTTATGGCGTCTCTTCATAATTCATCTTGGTACAGAACGTCGCCATTTTTTTTCATCGTTTACTATATATATGTAAGTTACCTTCTTATTTTCTTTAAGCACGATGTAGATACTTAATAAATTAGCTCCTGTAGTACAATTCATTGGGATCTTATTCATCAATACACCATCTTAAAAATCTAACTCAAAATCGCACCGAATTTTTCCACAGACGAAATTCAAACCTGGTGTACACTGTTAATGTGGTTGATTGTCACTTTTTTTTTCAGGGATCCGTAAAAGATTTACGAAACTCTGTGTATGATGAAGTGCACGAGCGTGGCATAAATCATGGAAGGCCATAGATAATTATAACTGACCTGTCGCCAGCATGAACCTTCCCTTTTAAAGTGCATTTATTTAGCAGCGTCCATTTATTAAGGTAAATAAAAGAATGTCAGCCCAGATTAAATCTATTATTTACAATACTGAAATAAACTCTGGGTGGATTTGAATGTTTTACCCGTCTAAGTATGCATGGACAAAGCGGTTTTATTCGGTATGGGTGAAGGGCACGAAGCAGGGGCCAGGCGGAGGCAGGCATAGGGGGCGTACCACGTAAAAATTCTATCCAATGGGTTTATGTTTACATGAGCAGCAGCCCCGCCATTTTCTTTTCCCGGTGGGTGGCGGCGGTGATGTGAGCTGCGCCGAGCCTCGCGCGCCGCCGCCGCCGCCAGAGCTCTTACACGTTAGGGGGTGAGGGGGGCTGGCAGCCAGCCCTGCCTCACTCCAACACCTACCTCCTCCTCCTCCTCCTCTTCCATCCTCCTCCTGACGTGAGGTCCCAGGGGTCGAACGCGGGGTAGGATGATGAATGAGATGGATATGACTTGTTTTATGTCGGTACTGGTAGGGTGTGGGTAAGTATGATTGCTTGAGATGAAGAAAAAAAAAATGAAATGAAAAATGGGTTCTTTCCCAAGAGAGTCTGGGAGTAACCTTACGTCACACACACACACACAGCCATTCTGGCCATGATCCTCATGGACACGACTGAATAGCTGTGTTTCTCATGACGTAGTGACGGAGATGGAAAAAAGTGGAGTATGACGGTACGAGCCTTTGGTAGCACGACGGTACGTGCCTTTGAGCACGACGGTACGTACCCTTGAGCACGACGGTACGAGCCTCTGGTAGCACGACGGTACGTGCCCTTGAGCACAAGACGGTACGTGCCTTGAGTACGACGGTACGAACCATGAGCACGACGGTACGAGCCATGAGCAAGACGATGAAAACCTACACTTTGAATCTGACCCCTAAAGTTCACGTGTCCATTCTTGTTTAAGTATCAATATCCAGGAAATCAAAAATTTACGAAAATAGCAATTTGCTGGCTATTCTTTTTAACTACCTTTACGCCCTCTAACTTTTACCACGCTATTCTGTGAGCTTATGATATCTACCACTATCATAAGACAGGATCGAAAGGAGCCAGAGGTCTGTTGCTGTCTGAAAAGTCTTTGTATTTCTTTGTAGAATAATATAAACCAGAACTCGATGTTGGATACAAATACCTCCGACAACTGGTTCAAATGACTCCAGACCGTTAATCAATGAGCGCTAATTTCTTATTCGATGTAGCTCAAGTTTTTGGTAAAGATAATTACCTCGAGAAAACACGAATTATACCAGATACAAGGAGATCAGCGAAGTAAGAAGCCGGAATTACGGTCAGGAAATATTACCGCAGTGGAAAAGAATAACAGATGACAGCAGTGGATCAGTCCTCACCAGTCAGATGGACCAACCCTCACCAGTCAGATGGACCAACCCTCACCAGTCAGATGATCAGCAGTGGATCAGTCCTCACCAGTCAGATGGACCAACCCTCACCAGTCAGGTGACCCAGGAGTGGATCAGTCCTCACCGGCCACTTGACCACAGGTGGACACAGTGAACAATTCCCCCATCGGCCAACTGCCCATCGGACAAGTCCCACTTGCAAAATTCCCCACTGGAAATTCCCCAGGAGCGCTCACCCCATCATATTCTTCGCCACTGGACAATTCCCAGCAGGAACACTCCCCATTTGACAACCTTTACTAGCCAGCTATCTCGCGGATCTCCTTGAACCGTCGACGAGAAACGGAATAATTCTAGCCCAACAGCCTTGGCTATATCTTGGGAGGACGATTTGCATATCAATTCACACGATATTTTCTTTAAGTACTCGTATTCTCTCCAGTAAGGTCTAATGTCCTTCAGATACTAGGATTAACTAGTAGTTAAACCAAACATAAACGGGAATAGATTCACCATCAACTATTCTGGTGTCAGGCATCTCATATGAGGGACTGATACAACCTCACCACACCCAGATGTCATTTATGTCATACAGGGTTGGGGGGGGGGGTGCTGATATGACACCTATACCACAAGCAACTGTCATGCGAGAGGCTGATATGACACCTTGACCACACCCAGGTGTCAGACATGTCATACGAGGAGGGGGCTCGTACACCCTTCCCCACCCACCCCCCCAAACCTAGGTGTCAGATATGCACTTTATACCACCACCTGAACGCACCTCGCGTCCCATCCAGCACCGTCCATTACGACTTAAGAAAAGACAAGAAAAAAAAACACTTAAATAACCTTAAGTGTCAAACTCATGGCCGGCCTTCCAGCATAAGTCCCATGTACTCATTCATCTTACACCAGCAAGTCGGACAGTGGCAGACCTGAGGTCACGGTGATCGTGGACTGCGGCATCGCATTATAACACCTGGCGACACAGGTACTGACACATGCTCGCGTTGAGAACATGTCGCATGAATTCGTCACACACGTTCCTCCGGCAATGTGCAAGTGAGCAGTGTCGCAGCGTCGTGTTCTGGAGGGCCTATAATAGTGTACAGAGGACGCCTCATTAGGAGAGCATCTCCCAACGCCCTTTAAAGCACGACCCGCGGCAAGTTCTCGTGGGAAAACAAATGCACTTCAAGAGAAGCCATTGTTAGACGTGGTATGAGAAGCATTCAATATATCATTGATGTTAATGCTCATAAAATGCTGTTATCACTCCACTGTTTCACTGTTCGTCGTGGCCGCAATCTAATCATCTACAATTCTGGGACAGTTCATGCAAGGTTATGACACACTTCGCCCACATCAATTCGATATGTAGCCGTCAACTGTCCTTTGTAGACTCTAACAGCTGTGCAGAAACTCAGACCAGCTCAAACTATTTTAGAACCATTGCGACTGGTGATTCAAACCACATATAACTAAATACGATTGCTCTCAAAACCCACCACCATGAGTCCATGGGCCATATACACAGTGGTCTTAGAAAGAATCTTAACTCCTGAAGATGATGTTAATCGAAGTCTTTTCTGAAGGAGATGTTTGCTAAAGTCTTTTCGGTTGGGTCGATGTAGAAGCCTTACCGACCCTGGCAAGTGATAGGCCTGAAGCTCAAACAACTAATCAACCACCGTAAGTTAAGGGAAAATCCGCCTGGACCACAAACACACACACACACACACACAAAGGAATAAAAGCGTGTACAAAAGGGAAAGTGTATACCACCATAATAATCTCTCCGACAGCCCTGACCCCGTCAGGGTCAACCAACCTCAAATCTATCTGTGGCTTTGGGACGATACGCAATTTCAGTTCTTAGGTCTGTCATTTGCCAGCGAAGTCTACCATCGTTGGGCTAAACCAGGGAATGTGGAGCAGCCGGGGTAAACCACGAAGAGAGAGAGGTCTGTGGGACCTGGGTGTGGTCAGGAGGGATATGGTTTCTGCAGCGACAGCAAGAGAATGAAGATTCACCAAACACCAGTACTGTTGTGTCATGTGTCTCTCCCAGAAAGATCTAGGCTGACGATGATTTCAAAGAGATCAAGAGGAAATTACCGCTGGTGGTCAGCATGGCACGTCAATTCTTCTAATGGAGGAACACAGCAACTCTGTAACATACCTCACTGGCCTAGAATCGACGTCTGTGTTGCGTATATACAGAATACAATACTAGATATGCGAATGACGTATTTCGTAAACCGATGCTGGGCTTTAGTTTATCCATCTTCCCACCTCTATGAGTGAGATGATAGAACTGGGCTGTTGCTTGATGATCTATGTCATATCTAACACGGTGCGATTTTCAAAATGGCTACGCCTCACCCACATTGCTTTGTCTCGGTAGAGACGGACTAAAAAATTCATTATCACGATGGTAGTCACAGATATCAAGTGAGATAACCTGCTATCTCTGCCTGATACCGTTGCTCTGGGTCAAAACAGTTCCCAGTGTGAAGCTTTTATGTCTGAGTAAAGAATCCTGAATATCATTGTGATCCAGCGGCTGTATATCCTAAGTTGTTATAGTGGTCCTGAAGCGAATGTAATTAACTTAATTCACTTGAATTACTTTTCACTACAATCGATTCTTAAGTGGATGCCCATACTCTTCAGGTACTCCAAAGTTCAGCAAACTTGTACCGTATGTAATGACTGCTTTCACTGCATCGTAGGTTAACCCCGCGCTTATTTCCCGATGCACTTCATGAGGGAAGTGTTATCAGGGGACACCATAAGGAAGGCCTCTCTCAACGGAGACTGCCACATGGGAGCCGTGATAACCTCGACCGCTCACAGCTATGTATAGGTCTACGTTCATGAGGGAATGTTTACGGCAGAGGGTATGCCCGGCCCTGCTGGGTGTCTAGTGTTGGGGATTCGTGGGAGGGGAGCAGCCAGCCCTCACACAAGTGTCATCCTAGGTAGACGACAGGTGGAGTTGTTTCGCTGCTGAGGGTAGGCGCCCCTCAGAAGGAGGTTTTGTTCGTGGTTTTCTCATTCTTCCCTCTCCATGTCCTAAAGGCTCCTGGTCGCAGGTGACACAAGATGTGGAATGACTTCAAGAATGAAATACTTCTTGAGGGAAAGAGAGAGAAGGAGAAAGAGAGCGACCATACAGATGTGGAAAATGAGCTGCGAGAGAGGTTATGAGGCATCTAAGTTAAGCATCACCGAACAGAACCAATAAATGAAGATAAGATTAGGAAAGAAAATATGAAAAAAAATCCACAAAGTATATAAAAACTCGAGAGTCATTAAACAATAAGCCTTATGAAGATAGACCTATAATTATTCTTTCAGAACAATCGCAGACTCGAAATTCTAATAGCAATTTTCAGAATAACAAAATGGCTTCGGCAAAAAAACATACGGAAATTCCTGCACATCAGGTAGACTCAATGACCAGAAATAATGATATGAGATTAAAAGGAAAGGGATGTGAGAGTAAGACAAGGAGGGCAGGAGTTTTATTCTTCCTCAGTCTATCAGACTGGCTCTGACAGCAGTCCACACCCACACCAAGGTATACCTCCCTACCCGTGGTGAGAACACAGAGTATCATTGTAAAAGATACTCCGATATAAAAAGGCGTCCGTAGAGTACCTGGTGTAGGACGGAGCTGATCGTCAGGCAGGTGTCGGGCAAGGAGCTAGAAAGGATGGCACCGAACTCTGAGGCGTCGAGAATGCAGGTGAGGTTGGATATTCCCATCGGGGTTGTAGTCGAGACGTTTGATTACTAGCTATGCTACTGAAGGCGTCCTTCACGAAGACATTAAGTTGCTTCCCAGAACGTTACTGTATTTTTGGGGATGATGACCCGTTCGACGTGGTCCTACACGGATCTTACCTTCAGGAAGGTGAAGAGTTCTTTTTTTCATGTGGATTATTGGTCAGATTGTCTGTCACCTGTCCACTGGAGACATATCATTCGAGGAGCTATCTCTCTGAGAGACAACTGTCCATCACAAAGACGTGTGTCCTAAAGGAAACCGCCCTCTGCTTGGGAGGCGTACTACGGAGGAGCAGTCCGTCAGGATATGACTGTCTGAAGGATCATAGTATCGTGTCTCTCGGGAACTTAGAATATCCCAAGTGGCGTGTACTTGGGTCTGTCGGGAACGGACTAACCGAAGGAAAGCAATCTCTGGGCCCACGAGAGTGAAGGACCTCCGGCACAAGCATCCACAAACATTACCCTAAGGCTATATATTCGTTTTACCCTTGGGCCCCTCAACACTGTACGGTGTCTTGGGTGACTCCCAGATGACTCAAGGTTGTGGCTGTTGATCAAGTACGGGCGAGACGCACGTACAGGGGACAAGTGACACTGCCTCCGGTAACGTAAAGTGTCTAGAAACAGTGTACAGGTGACACACACACACA
>JAUTXX010184705.1:0-15209 GCA_032273605.1 Panulirus laevicauda | reverse complement strand
CAAAAGCAACCTTACAGCATAATGTAAAGTACTCTTTTGTAACTTAATGTACTCTTTTGTAACTTATACTACCAAAAGAAATTATTTGAAATCAGTGCAGGGATCGTTCACCTTCTGTAACCGATCCTTTTGAAACCGATTCGAAAACAAAACGAATCATAACTAACGGAACCGTAGTTCATGATGATCCAGTCGATGGTCTTCATCACAGCAGGCGTCGCAAGGATCCTTTTGATCAGGTTGAAGAGGTCGTCGTGAACCCTCTGTTTCATACCGTCCAGGACGTGCAGGAGAGCCGCATACTCCTCAGGGAACTCCGTTGCGAGGACGTCCAGCTTGCTCTTCAATGCCCTGAAGATTCTCGTATGTTCCAGTTCTTCCTCAAGGTGACGTAACTCCTCCGGTGGTTCCCCGGTCCCCAGCCACAACATGAGCTTCACTGAAACTGTGTCGTTAGTGGTTAACTGCCAGTTAGATTATTGTTTCTCGTGAGTGCGTAACTGCCAGTTAGATTATTGTTTCTCGTGAGTGAGTACCTACCAGTTAGATCATTGTGTCTGTACCTAATGGAAAGGAATAAGGTTCGTTTCTTCTACGTGACTCAAAAAAGTATACTACATGTGACCTGGATTCTAAGTGTAGGATTCTAAGTATATCTGGGAGTTTTGCGATGGCCATATGGCGTATTTGTTTGCGTTAAGTTACAAAGGAAAAAAAGGCATATTGTGTCATCGGAGTAATTTGACCAATGTTCGAAGCTGCAGATATCTCTATGTTTACTCGATGTCTCCGAGATATGTACCTCATGAACACGAGCCATGATGAATACGTCAGGTAAATCATGCACATTTACTCACTGCTCGTAATCAGGGATTCTTTAGTGTCGTTACTGTAACAGATTTTGGTTTGAGTGGTGGGGACTAACTTGGCAACAAGTGATGAAAGTCAGGGATACCATTGTCTCTGTGTGTGCTTGTGGATGTAGGCAGTGAAGTCTTGAAGTAGTGATTTAAGTTTGTAGTCGTTTTCAGTCGAACTAAAGTCTGGAAAAATCGTAGAATCAAGGATCATAACAAGATTGGAAACTGTATCGGAAGAAGAGGCCCTGTTATGCTAATAATGAATCATATTGTCTCCTTGTGAATCATACAGTGAGTGTCTTCCTCTGAATCATATTGTCTCCTTATGAATCATACAATGAGTGCCTTCTTATGAATCATACAGTGAGTGCCTTCTTGTGAATCATACAGTGAGTGCCTTCTTAAGGATCATACAGTGAGTGCCTTCTTATGAATCATACAGTGAGTGCCTTCTTATGAATCTTACAATGGCTCCTTCTATATCATGCAGTGTCTCCTAATGAATCATATAGTTTCTCCATATGAGTCATACAGTGTCTCCTATTGAATCATACAGTATCTCCTTATGAACCATACAGTGTCTCCTTTCAGCAAAACGCAACATAAAGTTTCTGTTTTGGTAGCAATTTATGTATATAAATTCGACAAAAAGGAAGAGACAATAGCTGACCTATCATGTACAGGAAGGACTTTTGAACGTTATCTGAAAAACGCTGATAAAACTGTCATAAATAATCCGAGCATCTTACCTTCCTTCAGTAATTCTATAAACCCTTTAAATTCCTCTTTCCAGTTCGTAACGCCACGGAGAAGGCGAAGGAAGAGGTCCTCGCGCAATTCGGCAAATCCTCGCCAAAGTTTTGATTGAAGATCTATCATATCGGTGACCGTAGAATTCTCAAGCATATGAAGAACAGTGTCATACTGATGGACCAGCGTGTCTTGGACGAAGTACTGGTAGATCTCCAGCAGGCTGTTCCTGACCTCCAACGCCACCTGGACGAGCTCGGAACTTGGAAACTGATGCCCACCTCTTTCGGCTTCTTCTTGCAGGTGGCGATACACATCGCTGACCCAAGTTTCAAGACTCATCACCACCTTCTGCCACCCGTGGTCAACAGCATTCTGTATAGAATCACAATTAGTCAGTCATAGATATTTCTGATACCACAGAGGAAACACATATTTAAGAGTATGTGGCAAAATCTGAAATCTCAGATGAAGTTGTGGGACAAACAATATAAGTAAAGTAGATTAACGATCTTCTGGTTTTACCTAGCGCTCAGCATCTAACTTGTTCCAGCGAGAGCGGAACGAGAACTGGTGACGTCGCGCAGCGCACACCCCGCTGGCCTGAGACGGCCAGCTTTCATTGGTTAGACAAGGGAGTAGCCGCCTACCGTATTCATCTCTCATTGGTCAATCTGTTTTACTCTGATATTTGACTTTTGTACACACCCCTAGACCATGATGCCGCAATGTCCATACACGTGTGAATTTGACACAAGTCACGAAACGTTGTGTTATTCCATACCGAAAAAGAATTGCACTACTGGTTTCTACTGAAGTTTGGTTCTACCCCTGGCATGAACTTTGACCATCTTATTGGTAATCCACCTAAGCAATCTAAGACAAGTTGAAAACATCAGAAAGAAAATGATGAATGTTGAATTAGCAGTTATATTCAATAACACGTGTTTAAGAGATCTCCAGCCTAAGATACACATATATGCAAACAAACACATGCATCATCAATATTCATAACAACAAACAATAAACTTAGCACAGAGTTAACATTATCTTAGATCAAATCCACAGTATTATGGCATCTCTCTTCTGTTTTCCCCATTGAAGTAAACAATCAGTACGGAATGTTCGAGTGAGGCAAAAATCCTTCCATCTCTTACCTTCACCTGGGCCCATCGTTCACTGTCGTATGCCAAATCAGCGCTGATAATGCTGGGGGTCTTTTTCTCAACTTTCACCATGATGATGGCGTGGTTACCCTCTCGATCTATCTTACGTAGGCTGACTTCAGGGATCATATGTTTCAGGACACCGAACTTGGCGATGTAAGCGTCCCCTTTGCCGCGTCTCACAGTCGTCATCTCGATAAAGCCCGGTTGACAAGCTTTAGCGTCGATGTCATAATTACCAAGAGGTGATGTGTAAGCCACAAGTTTCCCCTTCCAGCCTGCGCACTCAGGCACCTCCTCTGGTTCGACCAGGGCAGACATGTCCACCACGGGGCCGTCTTCCGTCAGGAGACGGAATACGATTGCTGCAGCCCGAGATGGCAGGCGATCGTACTTAGCAGTCACCTGGTAAGACACTTGTGAAGAGGGAGTCTTCTGGAACTTGACGTCGAAGTCCATTGTTTGGGGTGCGTATGAAGTCACTATGGTGAACCTTGGGCTTGTAGTCAGTACCTAGAATGATACGTTATGTAAGAGAGTCTGTTATGCCAATAGTTAGTTGGTACGTACATTGCAGAGTTGAGCACTATTGTCAAATTCCTTCGGCGTTAAATGGCTGATAGGAGACTTACCCTTGAAGCTAAGTTTTGTACAATCTTGATGGAGTTGTTGGAGATCTTGGTCGTCTCAAATTCGCCTGTAATTTCATCCTCTGTATCGGGGAAAACGTCTAGCTTAAAGGTGCCCTTTTGGCTATCTCTATCGCCTCCAACCTGAACCTCAACTCGCACGTCTCTGGTCAGACTTGGGTGGCTGAGGTGGCCCTGATAACTCGACTGCTGATCCCAGTAACTGTGAGAGGCCTGAACACCGACCTCGTATTTGGCCTCGCTCTCGTCCTTGTTAGGATAGAACGTGAGACTCGCGTGTGAGGGAGAGTATGAGGCCTCAGCCTGCACGGTGCGGGACGGGTACTGGAGCAGCACAGAGTAAGCGGAGGGTGAAGGTTTGTGGTAACGGTAGCGGTACTCACGACTGTGGCTCTCGTCCTCCACGCAGAAGGTACTAGAACAAAATTTTCCTCCAGGGTCCAACGCCCTTACAACGGCGTTGAAAATGTCCCGTATTACTACCATGTCTACGCCGATATCGAAGGATCGTATACCACCCACGGGATACGTCTTAAAGTCTATGGTAAACAGTGGGGCAGAGGAGTTCATCTTCGCCGTACAATCGACAATATACGAGTTTCTCCTGTTGATTGATGTGAACTTCACCACTAGCGGGTTTTTCAGCGTAGAAACCTGAACCATTCCCTGTAATAATGTATATCTAATTGATCTATAGACACTGATGAATGGGTATAATGTATATGAGATATTGCAGCTATAGTTAGTAAAGAAATGAATACAATTTTTATGCTATAACACAACTAATATGTTACACTACCGTCACTAGAAGTATATAGAAATTGCCACAGAGAATCTAGACATCAACATTTCTGTCATGTCTCGTGTAGGCGAGGGTCTGGTTTACGTACATCACAGAGATAATACATTAGCCTTACCACGAGGTACAGGACCTGCTCCCATGGCGTTCGCTGGTGCTTAACTTCGGTGCTCACCGTCGACGTCTGTCCGTCAGGTGGAGTGAAGCTGAACTGAGTCTCAACCCTGTAGTTGTAAGGACCTTTCACCTCGTCCACTTTCACTGCGAAGAAGAAAATGTATTCGTGGCCCTCCATGTTCTTGTAATTAAGGCTGATCTCCCTCAAGACTGAGGTCGATTTCTTTTCAACGGTGGTCCTGAAGTCTATGATATAAGTCGTCCGGATGGGCGTCTCTAGCGAGAGGAAGAAGCTCCTCTGACTGAAGATGTAGTCGAGCATGTACGCTGACACGACTTCGAAGTTGATGTGGTAGGTATCGGGTCCGTGCTGCACACTTCCCCTGAAATCAAACCATGTCAGAGTGACTGGAAATATTCTGGGTATTAGTCTATCTTTATCCCTGTGGATAGGGGAGAAAGAATACTTCCCACGTATTCCCTGCGTGTCGTAGAAGGCGACTAAAAGGGAAGGGAGCGGGGGGCTGGAAATCCTCCCCTCTCGTCTTTTTTTTTTAAATTTTCCAAGGGAGGGAACAGAGAGAGGGGCCAGGTGAGGATATTCCCTCAGAGGCCCAGTCCTCTGTTCTTAACGCTACCTCGCTGTTGCGGGAAGTGGCGAATAGTATGAAAAAAAAAAAATAAGTGAAGATAACAGATATAGTGTTAATGGAAAGTTCAGACAGAATTTATTATACCATGAAAACTTTTCGTTTAAGGGAAATATAAGATGGCTTGTAGTCATTGATGGCATGGTGGGTACGAGTTATTATGAATAGATTAAATGACACCCTTAATAAATGTATAGTAACTTGAAGTAAATGGTAAGAAAACAGTTCTCATTTATCTAGGCAGAAAAAAGCCATACATCTGTTACTATAGTTGTAAAATTGGAGACGTTAAGTTGATTCAGAAAGTGTGAAAAGCTTGTATCATAAACTCATGTATAGCCCAATCTTATGCATAAATCAGCCCTCAACTTTCATCCAAAAATCATTTTTCCACATATCTGATGTATAGAAATTAACTCCTAAATCCTTCCTTAGACTCATCATGATATGATATCATTGTTGATATGTTGTGTATCTTACCTTAGGCCTAAACCATTATTTTCATTCATGAATGTACGTATCTGTAATACATTCCAATTTTATATACATAAGATACATACTCAACTGTAGTAAGGAAATCAGAACATATCCACATTTACTAACATGTTTACAAGTGTATCACATAGTGTTGTCAGATGAGACCAAAATATCAGATTTAATAGATTGATCACCAAAATTTTTATTCATACATTTCATGCGACAAAATAAGTTGTCACTTATTAAAGATTATTTTGCTGGATATTATTGGTAACGGTATAGGTGGAGAAAGTTTTAGATAATATTTACTGGTACGTCATGATATCAGGATCCCAAAGACATGTGTTTCTGAAAGCACTGTAAGACTTGTTTAGTTCCTTCCCTTCAACTTTTCTTTTTCAAAGCATGTTCCAAAAATTCAGTTTTGAAATGTATACAGAAGGACAAAGCAACACACAAAATATTTTGTTTGAATTGGTTATGTTTTGAAAAAATGCTACCTAATGAAATACATTTACTGTGAATCCAAGTTATGACCATAATGTAAACTGTGGTGTAGTGTGAGATCACAATACAATTTGAATTTTGTAAGATAATATTATTTTTTCTGAAATATTCAGTATTGGTAATTTATAGCTTTGAAGTTGCATATGAGGTGAATGGATTTTGCTCGTGTACATAAGAAAAAGAATTTAGCCAGTGAAGTGAGCTACATGGCCTGGTGTAACGAGTCAGGCTAATGCTGATGTGGCCTTGCAGTGGGGCCTGTTGACTGCTGTGTTGGATACTTCATTTACTGTTTGTCATTTTCTCATTGTGTTTCAAGTTCATTGCAGGACATCGACCACCGTATACCACATCATTCCACTTCACTCTGTCCCATGCATGCCATTCACCCTCCTGCATGTTCAGACCCTGATCACTCAAAATGTTTTTCACTCCATCCTTCCATCTCCAATTTGGTCTCTTGGTTCTCCTTGTTCCTTCCACCTCTTGACACACATATACAGATGCTCCCCAACTTACAGTGGTTTGGCATATGATTTTTCTTACTTTATGATGGTGTGATAGCGATACACATTTAGTAGAAATCGTATTTTGAATTTTGATCTTTTCCTGGGCTAGCAAATTTGGTACGATATTCTCTCATGATGCCACGCAGAGGCAGCGAGCTGGAGCTTCCAGTCAGCCACATGGTCACGATTGTAAACAACCATTACTCTACAGTGTACTGTGCTGCAAGTGTGTTTTGGATTTTGTGTTTTGTGTTTTTTGCATCCCATCATGTTTACAAAATGCCCATCTGTGTCTCCTGTCTCTGGTGAGAAGAAGAGAAAGGCATTTACTCTTGAGATGAAATTAAGAATAATTGCCCAGCATGAAGGTGGTAAGCAATGGCCATCCCATATGAGTTAGGACTTTCACAATCAATGGTCTTGACAGTCTTGAGGTGTAAGAAGTGAATCAGTGATGCAGAGAAATCATCAGCATCAGTTAAATTCACTGCCATCATGAAGAAGAGAGCCGAGCCAATTGATGATATGGAAAAAGTACTTGTCATGTGGACAGAAGACCAGATACAGAAATGCATACTGCTTATTCTACTGACAATCCAGGCTAAGGCAAGAAGTCTTTTGATACACTAAAACAGCATGCCAATTATCCTACATATACGCAAGCGTTTACAGCAAGTGAGGGTGGCTTCAACGCTTCAAAAGGCATTTTGATTTTCATAATTTAAAGGTTAGTGGTTAGGCAGCAAGTACCAATACTGAAGGTGCCGAAGCTTTTAAGGAAGAGCTGCATAGAATGATTGTGGATGAGAAATGTAAATGTTCTGAGAACATTTAAGGAAGGCTAGGCTGAGCTATTATGTTCAGTAGGTTAGATGTACAGAATTAAATGTATTAAAAGTATCTTCGACTTATGACGTGTTTATTAGAATGTAACCCCATTGTAAGTCGGGGGCATCTGCATTCTCTATTTCAACCTTTCTTCAATCATTCTCTATGTGTTCAAATCATTTCAGCACACCCTCTTTTGCTCTCTCAACTACACTGTTTTTATTTCCACACATCCCTCTTACCCTTTCATTACTTAATCAGTCAAACCACCTCTCACCAGATATTATCCTCAGACATTTCATTTCCAACATATCCACCCACTTTCACACAGCCTTATCCATAGCCTCGCATCTTTATTATATTGTTGGGACTACTACTTCTTCAAACATATCCATTTTTGCCCTCCCAGATAACTTTCTTCTCGCACATTCATCATCATCCCAGAACCTTCACCCCCTCCCCCTCCCTATGACCCACTTCCACTATCATGGTTCCATTCACTGCTAAGTCCACTCCCAGATATCAAAAACAATTCACTTCCTCCAAGTTTTCTCCAGTCCAGCTCATATCCCAACTAACTTGTCTATCTACCCTCAACTTTCTCTTATCACACACTCTTCCAAACTGTCACCAAATTGTGCAGTTTTTCATTCAAATCTACCACCAGAGCTGTATCGTCAACAAACCACAACTGACTCACTTCCCTTTATACAGAAGAGAAACTCGGGTATCCATAAGTTGTAGCTTATAAGTTGACTTTTGAAGCTTAATTTTTTGTTTCCAATATAAGGGAGTGACTTATAGGACAGGTATAAGATGGGAAACACAAAAAGAAGGCTCTGACACCTTCATCATACTCAAACCTTAGACCTGAATCACTTGTTACTGAGTTGCAACTTAGATATTAACACTTGCGAATACAGCATTTTAATGGTACCTACCTTTAGCATGTTACTGCAATTAAACATATACCTTTTTTTAGAATATACAAGTTTCTATTACAGATAATGGCAGACATAATGGATAAGCACAGTAAGTATCACTGACAGCAAACTTAAACATCGACTTTTCACATAATGCATGAATATTGACTGGTTCATTGTTTAGCTAAAATACGCTAATATACTAGGTCAACTTATAGGCCACAATTTACAGTACTTACCGACAAAAATTTGGTGAACAAAGAGCAGATCTCTCCAAATGCATACAGACCTCTACAGCTAAGCAATGTATGTAGTTCAGAGATTTTGCTTGACTTTGTTATGGCAGATAAAACTTTGTCCATATCAGAAAAAGATGTGCTTCCATCTGTTATCTTCATTTTTCCATAATGAAGACAGAGAACTTTCTGCTTAAAACCAACTCCAAGAACACACACATGGTGGGTGTTACATAGACCTAAACCAATGTACGAAAGACAAGTCCCTTACGTCTTCCTTCATCCAGAGACTGAGGACCACTACAAATCAGCCCACTTCATCCCATAGAAAAGCCTTGGACTCAATGGCATAGTACTCCATCTTTTTCTTAGTGCTGATTCACTTCCGTGAATTTCACTACCCTTGCCTCAGGTCAGTGATTGGATGAGATCATAAATATCCAAAAATGGATTTTACTTAAAGTTCAGAGAGTGCAGAGGTTTCCTGCATGCACTGGGTTTTTTAAGGTGTACATTTGGGGAGTCCTGTGTGGACAGAGATGGTTATGACATGAGTAGGATCATAGCAACAGAAAGGGATCAAAGACTCTCAGAGGAGGGGATTCTTAGGCCCAAATGATCTCAGTATAAAGAGACTCGTTTTCAATAATTGTCTATTTGTACTGTACAGGAAGGAAGTGTTACACTCATAGAGCCCCAATCTCTTGAACATTTTCTACTGTCATACATCTTGAATTTATGTATAATGTCTGCATCAACCATGTTCTCAGTCATTATGTTCCATTCATTTATTTCTCTTATACTATAAAAGTACCTCTTTGCATTCTTTTTAACAGGTTTCTTGCTTAATTTCATGTTATGTCGTCTGGTTGCTCTATCCCTATCTCTCTCAAAGAACTGATCACTGTCTATGTCACTGATCTTTTTAAAAGCTTAAAGGTTGTGATCCGGTCACCCTTCATTCTTCTTTCATCCAAGGGGGCAAATTTAAAGTCTTTAGCCTTTCCCTGAAACTTAGTTCTCTTAATGCTAATGCCATCTTTGTTGCCATCCTTTGGACCTTCTCTATTATTTCTTTGTGCTTCTTTAGGTGCATTGACCAAGCTTGATAAGCATATTCAGTTTTGGCCTCATGCAAACTACTTCTGTATCCCATGTACTTGAAAGCTATTCCAATATTTGCCAGCAGACAGTTTATTGCCTTTACTGTTCTAATATGGGACTCTGGTGACAGTTTAGGGATAACGTCAACTCCTAAGTCCTTCTCACACATAGAATCCTGAAGCTTATCTCCTGCTTGATATTAATCATACTTAGGCCTTCTTGCATATGTCCCATCCACATGACATTAACATTTGCTTGGGTCAAGAGTCCAGGCTGTGGAAATGAGTTACTTGAAAGGAGCATGTGGTATGATTAGAGAGAATGATGTAAGTAATGAGGAGGAGTATGAGAGATATGCAGTGGCAGGGAATGCCAAGGGAATGAATTTTAGAGTGGTAGAAGAGATGAAACATAATACTCTGAGGGGGTTTAGGCACATGGAAAAAATGCATGATGGGGAGTTCACAAGGAGAGTGTATGATAGTATGATTAAAAGGATTGGTGTGAGAGGAAGACCGTACCTGTGACATGGGGAATAGAGTGGAAAAGTACTGGAGGAAAGAAAAGGGGGAAGAATGCATGGAAAGGTGTATGTGAAAGAGGCATATAAGGACATGGATAAGTGAAGACTCTTTTGCTGTGGTCATGTCCTTGATGGCAGTCGCTCCAGGGAATAGGCATCAGGGAAATATTAGATTGACAGAATTTCAGTAACCATGTATCAGATCAATTTAGGCTCTCTTGTAAGCTGATGCAAAACTTCATGTTTTTACTTCCCTCATGACTTTTGCATTTTTTGGAAATGTATTCAAGTAAGTATCCACATGATCAGGCAGATTATTTACATAGACTGAGAAGAGTAAATGTCCCAAAGCAGAACCCTATTGCACTCCTCTGGTGTACTCCAATCTATTTGGAGAAGGCTTCTTGACATGTGTCCTTTGCTCCCTTCCTCCAAGATTTTCTTCTATCCATTGAAAGAGACTTCCTTTATTCGTGCGCGGTACTCTGAGTCTTGATCAGCCACCCTTGCAGTACTGTGTCAAATGCTTTCAGGCAGTCAAGATATAAACAAAGTATCTAGCCTTGCTTTTAGTTTAGGACAAAGCTCACTCTCATAAAAATCAAAGAGGTTCGTTACATGTGACCTTCTTTCCCTACAGCAGTGTTGCCTCTCACATAAGTAATTTCTCTCTTGTAGTAAGTCAGCCACTTTTTTCTAATTGCTTTCCAGTACCTTACTCATCAAGGAGACTGAACTGCATTTCAGTGCCTCTTTTCCCAGTTTTCTTTCTTACACATGGGTAAGACATATGCCCTTTTCCACTCCCTTGGCACTCTGCCTTTCTTCAGTGACATCTTGATCAGTATTTTAGTAGATATGTTACACATTTTCAGCACATATGATTGAAATTTCAAGACCATGAGTCTTGTATGGATTAAGGCCTTTTAGCGTTCTGTTAATATCTCTTTAAATGTTTCCTTGTCTTCTAAAACATCCTTTCCATCCCATCTCACTTGTGATAGAGCTATAGTGTCTTTCATTTTAAAGACACTTGAACTTGGTATTCACTTCCTCACATAACCTCCCATCATCCTCAACCATTTTTCCCTCTTAATACCTTTTCTGATTAGTTGCTCTTTAACTTACAATCTATATCTGACAGATTTATTAGAAGGGATTTTCACCTACCTTGTCTACAATACTCTTTTCAAAATTTCTCATTTCCTCTTTCCTTGTCTTGCTATGGTCTGTTCTTTTGCTTCATGTGGTGTGTTCTGTTTTTTGCTACCTGACTGTATTCTTTACTTTTTTTTCTCTCTTCCCATTGTCTCTCATGCTTCACGAATAATCTACTGAATTCCACCTTGTTTTTGAGTTTCATAACCTAAGGACCTACTGGCTAGATGACTTCAAGTCAAATGTAACATTATTGGTCTTCCTTATATGTCATGAATATGACCACTAATTCTTCGTCTTTCCTGTATTACAAAGATTGCACCTGGTAATTTTATTGCAGCTAGGAACCCTTTCATGAACATTTCTTCTGTCTTCCCCCTTTCCTCTTTATTTGGTATATTTCATTTATCCAGTCCAAAAATGATCAAATGTCTATGTCAGTTGAGCACTTGGTAACTGATCATGCATCTCTGTCCATCAGTTTTCATTCATCAGCCTCGTTTGTGTTCCTCTTGTTTTCTTTGTCATCTCCCTTTTTGCTAATAAGTACTGATCCAGTTTGCTCTGCACTTTTTTGAAATTCTCATCTGCAAGACTATAGATTTTGCTAATTGTTCTGTCTCTAACGGCACATTGTATTGTTAATGCCTTGGACACCTAAGTTTCAATGTCCCCAGCATCATTTAGCATGCTCTGGGTTTGTTGCCCAGCTCCCAAAACTGCACTTCTCTCCATTTCCAAAAATATCTGCACAAAGTGTTTTGGGTATTTTCCCTTGGTCAACAGCCTCTTGGATATACAGAACAGCCCCTTCCAACCTCTCCTGCTCTTTAATAATTGTACCTTCATTCTTATGGTTACATGTTCTATCAGCCTCTTTGCTCATGATCATTTATCTTAATTTTTAAGTCCCTGAGTTCCTTTTAATTTCATGACACTTCTCATGATCTTTGAATTGATTTTAGAATTTCATTAGCTCCATCTCTTATTGCTCTAATCTCTAATCCTGGTTCTTCATTATCTCAACCATTAACAAACTTTTGTTTTCTGGTTTACTTGTTTTGTTCCTTCTGCTTGCTTCCATTTTGTGAATCAAATCACAATTGACTGTTCTTGATGTTCTACCTTGTCTGAATCCATTTCTGGGTTTATCATATGAAAAAGAAAGAATTACTCTGTAAAAGGGAAAGGTTTTCAGATCTCAAAATTCCATTTTCAGTATCCTCTGTTCACTCATTTCTTCATTAGATCTACACTCTCTCAGACAGGATTTGAAGGTACTTTTCAACACTGATTTTGCATATGTAATGTGAGATAGCTAAAAAAGAATATTTAGCTTTCCCTCAAGATTGCTTCTTAATACATTTATGGTGTTATTTCATTTTCATTGTTCAAAAAATGCCATTTATTTTAAAGGATTGTATCAGTCATCATGTTATTTTGAAATTTATTAACCAATATTTATAGTCTTTAATTCCAAGGAAATCCTTGAAATCATGAAAGGTTAAGATGCATGAATTATACCTTCAGGTAAAACCAGGAGAAAAAGTCCCTGTCGATGGACGTGTTGTCTCTGGTCAGAGTATGGCAGATGAGTCACTCATTACAGGAGAGTCTATGCCTGTTGCCAAGAAACCAGGTGTGCAGGTTATTGGTGGCTCCATTAACCAGAATGGTCTTCTTATGATCAAGGCAACTCATATTGGCAATGATACAACCCTTTCACAGGTAAGGTTAGATAAATGTAGAATCAGCATGTAAATCTCTTTTACATATATATTCACAGAGTTGTTTTTAATACTTGATGCTACCAGTTCATCCCTGTTAGTAATGTAGATTCCCCTATTAGTACAGTAGTCATAATCATATGTTCTGCCTAATGATCCTTAAGTGCATTACTTGAAACAAACCATGTTACTCAAATACAAGCAACCTCTTGTTCTAAATCGACCTGTGGATTGTGAATGTATGTCATACAAAAAAAAGCTTGGACCTCTGTTCAAAGCTACACCCCAAAGTTAAGCCACCACTTTGATAACAGGCAAAGAGTATGGGAGCAGTGGTATGCCATATTTTCAGGTTGTATTAGATCCAAATGCACGGACAGATGAATTCTGTGCATAGGCTATAACATTTGCACTCATATGTATCTTAAAATCATGAGCATTATCATGTATATTTATAACAAATTACCCATTTCTTATTCTTTTGATATTTCTGGACATATTTTCTCAAGTTGTGCTCATCTGACCCAAGTAGCTGTCTTCTTTCTGCTTCACCTGCATGTGGACTATTGGCATTCTGTACACAAATATATAATCTCTCCTTATCATGCATAACACTTGACAGCCCTTAACTCACACAGCTTATTCTTCGTAACTAGATTTTCCTGTGGTGAGCACTATATGCCTGCTCTGCCTTTTGAAAAAATGTTAGGGGCAACAGACAGTAGTAGTAGGCAGGAGCATTAGTTTGTAGTTAGAAGGAACATTAGGAAGGAGCAATAGGTAGAAGCAGTCATTAGGAACATTAGATAGGAGCATCTGCAAACACTGCACTAGACTTGCCCTCTGCCAGTAGCCTGTTATGGGTGAGGTTCTAAGGACTAAATATGGCACTGTAGTTCACTGGTTATGGAGACTATTTCCGTGGCCACCCCCTTGAGGAAGTTTCCATTGGGAATAGATGTCAATGATAGCTACAGTATAATATGCTATTCTTAGTGTTTCTTGAATACATTAGAAATATTATCATAGGGCAACATGAAATGTTTCATTAACAGGATTTCATCCACTTCCATTCACAGGTGGGCCATTTTGATGAGTTTTTTTCTGTACACTCCAAAGCCTTAGAACTCTTTACCCATTCATGTCTTTCCCAATAACCATGACCTGGAACATTTTAAAAGGTGGGTTTTTTCACTTCCTCCAAAATATGTTAAGAATTTCCCATGTCTCCTCTTTTCTTTTTCATGAACCTCTTTATATTTTATTACAGCCTGGCCTTGATGTAGACTCTTGTCTGTGACTGGAGCCTTTAACATACAAAAAAAAAGAAGTCACATTTACCCATCCAGTTTTATATTGACACAAATTTTTTATTTCCATGACACATCTCATTGGTGCTAGGCTCTTTTGGGAGGGTCAAAATATAGTTTCAACTAGAAAATTTTAGGTTACTTTATTTTATTATACATAATCGCTGTTTCCTGCATGGTGAAATAGTGCCAGGAAACAGAGGAAGAATGCCCCATCCACTCATATACATGCGTATATACATAAACACTCATATATGCACATATACATATATATGCATATCAACATATACATTCATATACATATACATACATCGACATATACATATATACACATGTACATATTCATGCTTCCTTGCCCTCATCCATTCTTGTCACTATCCTGCCCCACAGGAAACAGCATCACTACCCCCACTTCAGCAAGGTAGCACCAGGAAAACAGACAAAAAAAGCCACATTTGTTCACACTCAGTCTCTAGCCATCATATGCAATGCACTGAAATCAAAGTTCCCTATCCATATCCAAGCTCCACAGACCTTTCAATGGTTTTCCCCAGATGCTTCACATGCCCTGGTTCAGTCCATTGACAGCATGTTGACCCTGCTATACGACATCGGTCCAATTCACTCTATTCCTTGCAATCCTCCCACCCTCCTGCATGTTCAGGCCCTGATCACTCAAAATCTTTTTCATTCCATCCTTCCACCTCCAATTTGGTTTTCCACTTCTCGTTCCCTCCACCTCTGACACATATATCCTCTTTGTCAGTCTTTCCTCACTCATTCTCCATGTGACCAAACCATTTCAAAACACCCTCTTCTGCTTTCTCAACCACGCTCCTTTCATTACCACACATCTCTCTTACCCTTACATTACTTACTCGATCAAACCACCTCACACCACATATTGTCCTCAAA
>JAUTXX010184484.1:497-15215 GCA_032273605.1 Panulirus laevicauda | reverse complement strand
GGCCAATCTTTCGGCTGTTTCCTTGCGCTACCTCGCTGACGCGGGAGACAGCGACATAGGTTAATAAAAAAAAAAAAAAAAAAAATTGATTCTAAACCATTAAGTTCTGCAGTGAGATGACATGTTTTGAAATGTACCCTTAGGTCCACCTCGAATTGTACCTCCACAAGAAAAGAATTTAGATGTAGTTCTTCATCAGCCACTTGTATTGACATGCCAGGCAGAGAGTTCATTGACACCTGCAGTATCATGGGTCAGACATGGCCGACCCATCACACCATTTACTAGTCCCAACTTTCAGGTGAGTACACTCGGCTATTCATGTGATTTGTGCATAAGTGGAGGGAGTTTACATTCATAGACCTCCTCCTGTAAATATGCTGTTTTAGTCTTACAACTTCATGAACTTTTTAATGCTTTTTGCATTCCGTTTCTTTACTTCTTTTCGTTTACTACCCTTCTATCTTTTCTAACTATTGATTAGTTTCTTGTTATGTCCTCCACTTGGTCAGTTCCTTTTGAGTTCCTTTTGATCATAAAGAACTGCTTAGCATCGACTGTGTCAGTTCAGTTTAGGAGCTTCAGAGTTGTAATATGCCTTACTTTATCCACTTTTCTAACCTGAAAGACTTTATGGTTTAGCTCCCTTTCCCCAGATATAATCTGTTTTTCTCATGAAGTTGTTGTCAGCCACTGTTTAATTGTTAAACCAAAGTTGTAAGTACAGTTGAGACCAAGTTTATCTAGGAAATTGAATCACATGTAAATCTTTCTCCCGTATGCACAAATAAGTGATAAGATGTTTTGTGGTATCTTTTATATGGTGCTGTATTGTACTGTGGTAGCATATGTCCAAGTATACCATCTTATGTGCTCTTCAGGTTAGATATGATGGACGTGAGCTGCATTTGCGCCGTGTCCGTGAGAGTGATGGTGGTCCCTTTACTTGTATTGTGGTCAGTGCTGCTGGACAAGAAACCCTCACTTACACCCTCACAGTGCAAGGTGTGTAAGGAATGAAGAGTTTTTTCTTCATATGTTAATTATATATCAGCAATGTAATTTGTTGAACAGTGCCAATATAACTATGCCTTCTTTAGCATTACTATTATTGATACCTGTTGGGTTAAAAAATTTGAATTAATTTGATTTCTTAATTAATCATGTATTTATTAGAGGATGATGAGATAAAGAGAGGAGAAAGTAGGGAGAGAGGAGGAAAGATGGAAAGAAAAAAGCATTTTGAGCACATGCAATGAGAATAGTTGTAAAGAGATGCAAGGATCTCTGTTCTATGAAGTTTGGATAACTTATTTACAAATAATCATCAGTTCTCTTCTCAAATGAGTCTCTTGTTCAATACATTTTTCCTTTTACCTTCAGTTTGTGGTCAATTATAGATTATCATATACGTTTCTCTTCTTTTTTTTGGCAATACAGTTTCAGTTCTTTCGTCCTTTCTTGGTAGTTCGTATGTACCATCCTCTTGAATTTGCTTATGAAACATTTCTGAATTATCTCTAAATTGTTTATTTGTTTCTGTGGTGACCATAGAGAGAAACAACAAGAGTTTTGCAGTGTAGGTGCTTCAGAAGTTGGAGAACAAAATATTTGAAAAATTTATCAAAAATATTGTAGTGGAAGGAAAACTAAAACATCCAATTAAAAGTGGAAAAAATGGAGTATAAGGTGAAAACTGGTTTTAAAAGAGTGAGATGCTTGGAATTAAATTACTAATAATTGGTAATGACTTTGTATGTAACGAAGGATGAGAAAATCTAATATGATCTTGAGTGTATGAAAAGTTACCGTGAGTCGTTGTAGGAATGAGCCATACCTTTAAGAGGGTGGTCTAGCACTGTAAGTATGCTGTAAGGATTGATGATAATATAAGCAGTTCACTATGACATACTTTATATTTCAGACAAGCAGTTCATATTTTAAAAGCAGCTTTTATGAAAGCAGATTAAACTAAAATTGTAATTGATAAGATTAAAACCCTGGAATCATTTAATTAGATTTTGGCTTTGTTGTAAAATATAACTATGCAGTATTTAATTTTCTCTTAAGTTTATGGTAAATCAAATATTTGAAAGAAAATTATTGAAAAGACAGCATTACAGATGAATATAGTGTGTTTTTTACTTTGTACCTAAAGGTATGGAAATAGATGCAGTAATATAACTGTGTGTTTTTCCAGTACCAGCCATGATAGAGCGAGCTAATGTACAACAGCATGTGGTTGGTGTGGAAGGCCAGGCTGTTGATCTGGTGTGTGAGGCATCTGGTAGCCCAACACCCACCATCTCATGGACACATGGCACCACTCTCATCACGCCAAACCATACGCAGTATCAGGTTGTGTTATGTGTCCTTGTATTACCTTAGACTCATATGCTTTCCCCTTTTTCATGTTTCTTTCATATGTAAGCTGTTTCCACATGCTCTTATATATATCAGTGTTACTGTTTTTCATTTCAGTTATATTTAAGTGTGACAGTATTTCACAGTTTGTCATTTACACTTTTCATTCACTTTCTTTTGTTATTCTTTTTTTCTTCTTCTTCTTCTTCCTCAACAGTCCCTTGTCAGATTTGTTTTATCTTCATTAAATGTTGCGCATTGTGATTTTTGCTGGTTCATATGAGTCTCATCTCTATTTTTTTCTCTTTTCATTCTGTCATTTTGTACCTGTCTGCTTCTTTGTCTGTTTCCTGGTGCTACCTTGCTGATGCAGGGGGTAGCAGTGCTGTTTCCTGAGGGGCAGGATGGTGAAGAAAAAACATCTAGTTACCCATGCCAACCCCCGCCATGCAACCCTGCTTAACCACATGGCATCCCTCCACTCTCCCTTTAACAGTCACTGTCAGTTAGGCCAGTGTGTTGTCTGTTATGGCAGACTTCAGATGGCATTGTTGTGGTATTAGTATTTAAAAAACTTTATGAATTATTGGCTTCTGATGAGGTGGGTTGTTTTTGTGAAACATGTTGTGTCACAGGTATACAAAAATTACGTTAGATAAAATTACATGAACTACTGAAGTATGATTTCACTTTATATGTATATATATATATATATATATATATATTACCCCAAGGGGTGGGGGAGAAAGAATACTTCCCATGTATTCCCTGTGTCGTAGAAGGCGACTAAAAGGGGAGGGAGTGGGGGGCTGGAAATCTTCCCCCCCTCTCGTCTGTTTTCTGGCGCTACCTCGCTAATGTGGGAGGCAGCGATCAAGTATAATATATTAATAAATAAATATGGTTTCCAGGAATTACAAGAATCCATGTATTGCTAGACCCCTCATCATGGCATAGTAAATACTGCTCAGTTTCATCTACACTTAGCAGTCCACTGTAACAATGATACCCCTCCAGTGCCATGGACAAGGGTAACTGAAGAACTCATGCATAACTGTTGTGTAAGGAGTCCTTAGGCATTTCTAGATTCTGCCATAGATCAACTGAAATTCAAGTGCTGGAGTTGAGAGAATAATTTGTAGATCCTCATGAGGTCCCATTCACCGAGCAATGTAGATCTACATAAGTTCTAGTTAAAGGGTTGAACTGCCTCCATATCATCTCAACCTCATCTTGTGCTGTTATGGATCCTCTTAGCTTTTAAGTTTGCTTGGAAGTTATGTTTCATACTATTATTTTGTAACTTTCAACCTTTATCCATCTTGGTTTTTCATGTTTCCATTCCTATACAGTCTTCAGTACATGTTGAGGTTAACCTACATATGTCTATAACATATTTTGACAAACACCTTTCTTATTCTTTCCTAAACTGCACTTCATATGCACTACCTTTAAAATTCGTTTTACTGTATCTTTCTATCTATCCATCCATATCTCTGATGCCTGTTCCGATTGGAACTCCCTCAAAAGGGTGGACACAGCACCAGTCTCCATAACTAATGAACTCCAGTGCTGCTTCTTTACTATGTGTATTTATGAATGTCTTTATGTGTAAAATATACACTTGCAACACTTTTACCTTATGATACACACAGCCCAGGTATTCTCTCACTGTTGTCATACACATTTGGGTCCCTGTATGTATTTATCACTCTACCCTCCTCTTTCTTCCTAACCCATCTATTCAAGTCACCCACCCATAACTGAGAGTTTTTTTCCTGGATCTACCCTCTGTATTGCTTTTCCAAGTTCTCTCCAGAAGGCAACTTTAACTTCCTCTTCTCTATTATAACATAAACGACACCTATCCAGCCACTACAGATACCTTTAACTTCTCATATGTGAACTTTGCAACTAGTAAACTTGCAATGCAGTCACCTCAGACAGCCTTTACTTCTCATATGTCAACTTTGCAACTAATAAACTTGCAATGACTGTTTCAGTCAAACAAAATTTGAAATCACTTATCATTCAGTAATAAGACCACAGCTCTTGCATAGCCATCCATATCATCTTACAGATGTGATTCCACATTCTTCACTCCATACAGCCCTGATTCCTTATCCTTCACTCCATTCTACCCAGATATCCCACTACCTCTCTGCCTTTTTTCTTACAAGTCTAATTTGTTTAATTTTCCCTTTCTAAAACTGTCTACAAGCTCATTCCTCTTTCATTAATTTCTTATGCCTCTCACATTCTAATCTCTGTAAGTGATTTCAGGCAAGCCATTTTCTTCCATGGCCACATGCACCCTTTTGTGGGGAATATTCACAGAGCATGGATTGCCAGCCCACAGGCTAACAAAAAGGGCAGGGATTTCCAGCTCCTTGAGTCTGAAATGCTATCCTACTATCATGGTAAATTATTTTTGTTGTAGGTTTTAGTAATGGTTCAATTGTTCAGGGGCATTCACTGGCAATGGAACAGAAGAAAGGATTCACATGTTTAAGAGTATATCATGACTTTCACTAATGACAGAGTATAAGAATTTCATTTACAATGCTGGCAGATCTTGGATGAGGGTGAACGACTCAGAAAGTTGAAGCTTGAGAAGAATGATGAGGATGTGGTCACCTGTACTGCTGTCAACCCTGCTGGAGAAGACAATCTTAACTTCACTTTACAAGTTTTAGGTATAATTACACAGTAGTGAACTAGTGAATAATAAAGTACATGATATTTATT
The DNA here is from genome assembly GCA_032273605.1 of Panulirus laevicauda. Classification (NCBI taxonomy): domain Eukaryota; kingdom Metazoa; phylum Arthropoda; class Malacostraca; order Decapoda; family Palinuridae; genus Panulirus; species Panulirus laevicauda. The sequence goes on along the minus strand of JAUTXX010184484.1, from coordinate 10,103 downwards.
GAAGTTTAAGGAATTAAGAGAACGTCAAGTTGAAGGTCTTTAATCTTTTTTGCCTCACTTCTCAGTTCCACCTCATGTGCCAGTTGATGCGGTGACAAAAATTACAGTGAGAGAGGGTGAGAGTGTTGTCCTATTGTGCCCAGTTGCTGCTGTACCTGGTGAGTACCCAAGTGACCATTTAAATGGTTTTAGTCCAGATTTCATCAGAGAAGCATGAATTTATCACATACAAGTAATTACTCTGGTCTATACATCAGTTTATCTCTGAATTCCTTATTAATTGCCAGTGTTGAGTTTTCTATAAATGTTTATGCATCATGGAACAAATCTTTAAGAGCAATTGGAGAAAGAAATATAGAATACCATATGCTTACCATAGAGCAGATAACAGCATTATTACAGCACAGATTTTGATTTTAGAGACAAAAAGGATTAGACAAATTCATTTAGACTATCAGTACCAGACACTAGTAACTCAATCATATTATTGCCATACATCTGTAAAAAAATGAAAACAGAGGGATGCTATTTTACTACTTTTCATACTATGTGCAATATTTTCTTTTCTTGGTATGGTTCTGTACTCCTCATTTTTGATCATAATCATGATGCCCATTCTTCTGAAGTGCCTCTTGTTCTCAGTTGTATTATAATCATGATGTTCATTCTTCTGAGGTGCCTCTTGTCCTCAGCTGTCCGCTGTTGACCTCTTACAGTAACGGGTTTGATTTCTGGAACAAATTTAAGGAACAACATAAGAAATTTGTTCATAAATTTTTATAACATTCTGTCTTATGATTGTTGGATGGTGTCCTTAACAGTCAGAAAGGTTTTATTTACTGACTGAGTATTTTCGATGTAATTGATTATGACATTAGTTCCCATAGATACACACTCTCACTCTCACATGCATAATGACTCACTAACAGGTGAGGTATCTATAACACAAAGAGATGATAAGAAAGCAAATGGATAACTACTTGGAGAGGAGAAAAGGTGGAATGTTTTGATAACTGTTTCTTTCCTTACACCTCAAAGCTTTGGAATTCTTTACCATCATCAGTCTTTCCCAGTATCTATGACCAGGCACTTTTTGAAATACAGGTTTTTCACTCTCTCTTATCTCTTCTTTTTCCCTTTCATAATCCTCTCTATATTTCAATTAAGGCCCGGCCTTGATGTGGACTTTAGTCCGTGACTGGAACCTAAGAAAAAAAAGAAAGTAGACAGCATGGATTCAGAAAAAGAGGTCATGGTTTAACAGTTGTGGGCCAAAGTCATGCTCACTGCACAACCCTCTAATGGCTAGTGAAAGAAATGTGTATACTCTTTGTGATAGACTGTGTTGTGATTGGGGTAGAAGTACCATTGTTTTACCAACATGATACTGAATAGTTTATCATGATTTCTTCTAAGAGTATTTATGGAAGGTAAATGATTCTTTATGATATTTTTTGTTGAAAAAGAAAACATGATGATTGTAAGTGTATATATATAGAATTACATGTGTAGCAATAAGTTTATTACTTTATTGTGTATACAAAAATATAAGGATATATAGTGTAAAAACATTACCATAAAAGTGAATAATCATAAAAGAAATTAAAAGTGAACAAGAAAGTATTGAAGAAACTAGCAGGAAGATCGAATGGTTGGATTAGCAGTGATGGGTGGTAGGGAGATACGGCTTATTGCCAGATGTACAATTAAAACTGCTCTGATACAGTATATGCATATAAAGTATAGTGATGCACCTTTAAACAGAAATTCTTATGACAACTGATCATATGCAGTTTGCACAAGAAAACCTTAACAGGGTAAAAAAGTTCATACTTGCATAACGTATGAAAACTTTGAAACTGTTAGAAACCTCTTGGAATTCTGACACAGTTTACGCTGTATCTCAGACAAAAATGATAGATGGTATAAGTCTCTACCTGAATTTCCAGAAGATATTTGACTTTGTTCACTGTACTCGGACTTTGAAAAGGCACCATCTGACCCCTCTGGTGGCAAGAGAGAGAAACAGTTGGTCAAAGTCAACATATTTGAATGCACTTGCCTGGCTGGCCTCACAAATATGAATGTTTTACTCATGATTCTTAAAATAATTGGAGTAGTATAAGCTCTTGCTTGAGACGAGTGGCAGAGTTTCAGAAGTGTGGAGGATGAATGTAAAACAAGGAAAATTTGTGATGTAACTGAAGATAAGAAAATGAATAGATGATCTCTCCATTGTATTTAAGTTTGAAACAAAACACGTTTAAGGGGAACAAAATCTTGTACAAGAGATCTTATGGATTTCTCCAAGGGGGTAAGCAGCACCTTGGGAAGAAAGTCCATTATGATGCATTGCATAACTGTGGGACTTTGCTGTAGTTCACTGAAATACTGGTGAACTTTTGCTTCTTTTATATGGGTTAATGTGATCTGTATTCACATACCACAGTGAAATGATCATGTACAAGAAGGAGTAAACAAAATGCCAAATTAGAGGAGTGTGGTATGTATATCCCCACATTACCCTCCACCTGGAGCACTGTATATATGTAAGCAGAAAACACAAGAAAAGGTTGTTTAATAGAAAAGTTATGTATCATTAAGGAAAACACCTTTATCAGAAGCAGAATAGTGAATATCAAATAATCTAAGCAATTATGAGACTGAGATAGAGTCCCACCAGAGTAAAGTTCTTCCCCATATGCACAAACAGGCAACCACAAAGAGGTTATCATACACATAAACATGCAGCTCTGCTCAAGACACCCCAGAAGACTGACGTTTGGCTGAGTTGTTAAATCGGTAGACTGATTGTTGTGCTGCCTTCTCATGTTGATGAAGTGCTCAAATACTAAGAACACTATTGCCAGGACCATCCCACCTCCCAAGATGGTGAACACTGTAAAGACCTGTTCAAGAGAGATGCAGAACACATGTTGAAAAGTACATTATTTACAAGTCCTTGAAATATATTTTACATGAATTAAGTGACATTAATGGAAATAATTTCAGATATGAGTGTACAATTACCTTTCATGAAGGAGTTTCAGCTATGATGATTGATATGAAACCAGACTAGGAGAAATGGATAACTTGAACAGTATACTTGGAATTAGGAGGATAGATGGAACAAAGACTAGATGTGAGAAAGATATGTGGTGTCAGAAAATTAGAAAGGAGCTTGGATAAAAGTCTAATAAGTTGTTGTGGTCTCATAGATTGTATGGAAGATGATAGGATGGTCAAAAAGATACATAGTTGCATAGTTGAAGTAAAAGAATTAGATTGTGGAAGTGATAGATGAAGTTAGAAAGCTGATTACAACCATAAATATTTTTTAATGAAGATTGGATCAGGTGGCACCATATTGTGTCTGGAGGTTGCATGAATGGAGACTGCTTTCACTTGACAAAATTTGTGTTCAAAGTGAAAAAGTAAGAACTTAAATTAACTTGGAAGTTCATGTTTCACTTTAACACACATGACATGGATCATAGTTGTGCAGGGGTGAACTTAAAGACTACATGCTTCTGAACTACTCCATGGAACTGGGAATGGACTTAATAATGAAAGTGCAGTAGACAGAATCAACAGTTAAGGAGCATATTTTATCATATGTTTATCTCCAATGATACATTGGTGTACATAAATGGGTTAAATGAAAATTACAGTTTGAGTTAGAAAGGGAAAAGTAGATGGAGGCAATTCATTAGCTACTTAGATGAAGATTATCAAAGGCTTTGAAAATTTTTAATAAATGTCATACATCACTTCTTAATGTTCTCTTTTCTAAGGTATATGAATAAGTTTTTTAGTTGCTATTATTGGATATGTTGAAATGGCCTTTGAAGTTTCTCAAAAAATCCATTTATCTAATAGTTGGTTTGATATACTTTATATAAAATAGTGTTACAAATTCAAATAATTTGTAAACACTTATGGGTGAGTGAGCAGCACTGATAACCAACTGGTCCACCTTGCATTTGGGTCCAGGGGTCCATTTCGGGTCAACTAAAGTGTTACTTATAATTTTGATGTTTGCCAACAGGCATTTTGCCTTCCTAACAATTCTCCTGATGTGAAGTTTAGGCAACAGGTTTGGCACAATGCTGACCTCTGCATCTTTTTCCCTTACAGATTCTTGTTGCTTATTTTGCTCTTGGTAGGAATGGTGATGAGGTCTTTTACTGTGTTCCATTCTCAGTACTTTGCATTTAATTGGATGAAATTTCATCACTCATTTATCTGACCAGTTTTGGAGTTTGTATGGGTTCCCTAGGAAGTTAGTACAATCATCAATTCTTACTTCTCTCATGGTATTGGCATTATCCACAAACATGTTCAGTTTCTGAATATGAAAATGCATATAAAGAATAGTTTAGATGAAGGTACAGAGTTAGTATATATGTGTTTGGCAACCTGACTATATTTGTGAGAGGCAATTTGTGGGAGGAAAAAAATTTTAAGTATAGAAGAATATGTAGAGAATTGTGATGATCAAGAAAGGCAGTAGAATAAGCTTTTTAAATGACAGTAGAGTTATAATGTGCATCTATGAGATTTTATTTGAGCATGTAAATTTTAAAAATGTGATAATACCTCCTTAAAGCCTGGTGTGGGATAGTAGGGATCAGGATTGCGATCAATGTTAGGCCACCACTTTCTCTTCATGCGATTAATGTGGCCTTTCTGGGTCATCTTCCACAACCTAAATCATGAAACTAGGATTAATAATTTATCTTTTGTCCATGGAGATAGCCAACTTAGTTCAGTAGTCTAATCTAAAGATATTGGACTATATCTATACTCTGTTTAGTGAACAGGACCTTTTATTTTCACTTTATTACTGTATCTTGCCATAGCAAAGTAGGCCCAGGAACAAATGACTGAACCTTAGAGGAGAAATCCTCTCCAAGTTTCTTCTTTTCTCCCTACTTTTGGAAATTAATGATACAGGAGGGGAGGCTTTCCATCCCATACCTCTCCTCTTGTATTCACCCACAACACACTGGAGATACGTAGGAAGTGTTCTTTCTCTCTTATGTCTAAATGATTTAAAGTTTGTGGGATGGTAGCAAAAGTTTGCATTATTGTGATTAGCATAGGGTTGCATCCTAAAGAAATTAATTTTCACTATTTTTCAATAAAGAAATGTTTGACAGTGAATTGATTATCAAAATATGTAGGTTTTGAAGGCTAAAATACCTTCTCCCTCACAGGTAGTCCTGAGAAGAATGAGATTCCTTTAAGAATGAGAGCATATGTACACGAAGAAGTGCTAGAGAAAAAGATTTCAGATCAGATTAAATAAAACAAAAATAAATACCTTCACTGGAGAATCAAAGCTATACTGAAATATTTACTCTCTAGGTGGAGGAATCCTCAGAGCCATAAAGGGTAGATCCACTTCATCTACACAAAGGTACAGTTTGATGAAGTTAGAAGAATGCCAAAGGCTCTTTCTCTTGATATCCTCCAATGAAAGGTTTCCAAGGAAAGCTAAAGCAGATGCTACTCTCCTTACATCATGTGCTTTATTGTAAAACTCAGATTAAGCCAATGAAATGAGTTTCTTTGTGCTCCAAGGTGCACAAAAAAACTATTCCCTCTAGTCAGGTTGAAAAAGTCTCTTAAGTGATTTGACTGGGCCTAAGGCATGATGCTCTTTTGTTGAAATCTAGAAAGAGTTAATGATAATGGGACCATTTCTAGAGTAAATGCTTTCATTCATCACTGTGGTCACTAATGAATATCGTACTTATTAACCTTCTGTAACTGGTTCCAATGACGTCATCGTCAACTATGGCATGTTGCACATGTATTAAAAGTTGTAACAAATAGTGCACAGTAAAATGCTTAATACTCACCATGATTTGCCTAATATACACTGAATTTCCTGTGTCAGGGAGGTAGCACAAGGAAACAGATGAAGAATGGCCCAACCACTCATATACACATATATATACATAAATGCCCATACACTCAAATGTACATACATATACATATCAATGTATACATACATATACATACACAGACACATACATATATACACATGTATATATTCATACTTGCTGCCTTCATCCATTTTTTCTTTTCATGCATATTTGCCATTTCCTGCGCTAGCGAGGTAGCATCCAGAACAGAGAACTTACAACATATACACTTACATGTACACACGCACACACCTCGAGTACTCATTCATCGACCAGCCCTAAATTAAAGGATAAACAGCTGGGTATGTTCTGAGCCGGCGTCTTCCCTCTTCGGTATTCGAACCCTGGCCAGTTAAGACGGGTGGGTCGCCAGGCAAACCACTGCGCTACGAAGGCTCGGGCGTGTATGGGTGTGACAAAGACGGATCGAACCCCCAGCCATGTGATCCAAATTCGATAATCGCTGCGAGTTAACAGATGTCAGGACGGTAACAACTGGTGTACTGACCGAGACCTATGTGTGTGTGTGTGTGTGTGTGTGTGTGTGTGTGTGTGTGTGTGTGTGTGTGTGTCGTAGGACATCACGGGTGTAAAGGTCGAGACAAGTATGATGGACGGGCGGAAGGAAGAGGATGCGACACCAATTTCGAACCACAGACGACGCCAGTCGACCCCTTGGTACCGTCACTCAAATTCACACGTTTCACAAAGATGTTCCGTGCAGTCATCTTTCATCTCACCAACTCACTTTCGGCGGATAACAAAAAGCGGACATACAACTTCCAAATCAGTTACCAGAAACAATCGTAGATGAGACGACTGTTGAAGATTATCAAAGGCTCATGTTTCCACACACACACGAGCAAACACCACTGTCACGATGGTATGTTAAGATAATAGAACACTGCTACAAGAAAATATACAATAACGAATGTACCCCAAAGTAGAGTATGGGAAAGGCTGGAACTATATGTAAAGAGTTAAATAACACGGCAAGGTTAACAGCTACCTGGAAATGTTACCGTGGGAAGAAACGTATAAAGGTATTTGGAGATCCGGTAGAAATGCGTCTCAGAAAAACTTCGGTATAAGGGTCGATATAACGTGTCTTACGATGAGACAAAAAAAAATAAGGAAAATAAGGTACAATGGAGGTCCGGACGAAATGTATATGATCAGGAAAAGTACGCATAGCGGACACAGTCAGGTCTACACATATAAAGAGTGTGGGGACGGGAATGTATGAGTGTAGACACGATGCGCAGTACGTGCTGACAAAAAAAAAGAAAAAAAGAAAAAAATATACAGATTTAGTTCGAGACGACCTGAGACATATTGTGGGAGGTAGTGACGGGAGGTGTGGATGACGACGTGAAGTGTGGATGACTGGACAGGAGATGTAGATGACAGGACGTGAAGTGTAGATGACAGGACAAGAGGTGTGCATGACAAGACGTGAAGTATGGATGACAGAACAGTAGGTGTGGATGAACAGGACGTGAAGTGTGGATGGCAGGACGTGAAGTGTGGATGACTGGACAGGAGGTATGGATGGCAGGACGTGAGTGAGGACGTAAAATGTATCGTCAAGAATCAGATATCGCGATATGGACACTGAACACATGGCGAACAGCTGGCAAGACTGGTGGGAGGCGAGTGTCTGAGGTTACACAGGTGATGAACAGGTGGGACTCCTTGAGGCCAGGGTGTCCGAGGTCCTGGGAGAGGCCGGGAGAGCGCCTGGGTTGACCTCTCTCGTCGCTGGTCCTGGGATGAGGCAGGGGGACCTGGCTGGACGGCTGGGGAGGCTGGCTGGCCGGCCGGACGGCTGACCGGCTCGAGCTCCTCTCACGGCACATTACCAGGAGGGAGTAATGCACCGTCCACCTCCTCATGCTCCCTCCTCCTCCTCCTCCTCCTCCGCCTCATCCTCTTCTTCTCAAGCCCTCGTCCACAGGTTCTGCATCCCCGGTGTGTCGCAAGGACGTGTCGTAGCCACCTGTTGTAACCATGATAGCCAACTTATAGTAACTGTGGTAGCCAACCTGTTGTGACCACGATAGCCACGTGTTGTAACAGTGGTAACCACCTGTTGTAACAGTGGTAACCACCTGTTGTAACCGTGATAACCACCTGTTGGAGCCTTGGTAACCAACTGTTGTGGGCATGGCAGCCATCTGGTGTGGCCGAGGTAGCCACCTGTTGTAGCTGAGATAGCCACCTGCTGTAGCAATGACAGCCACCTGTTGACGGAATCCATCCTCTCTCTCTCTCTCTCTCTCTCTCTCTCTCTCTCTCTCTCTCTCTCTCTCTCTCTCTCTCACACATATTAAAGGCTGTCGATCGTTCATCCCTCCTTCAGAGCCATTGTCTAACTAATCACCTACCGCTCAATGGGAATCACTCGTCACAGCCAACGGCCTAATTAAGCACGTTACGACAACCACTGACGTAAGATCCAAACGTCGTAGACATCGATGTGAAAACTAAGTGACGTATCCATTGTCGCAAACACAAAGTGGTAGAAGCCCTGGGAAAGGCACCTTCTCTTTATGCCACCTGGCACGGGGTAATTTATTGGTTATTTGTAACAGACACTTGCCGGAACCTTGTAGAGGCACCTGTCGTAACCACCTGGTGGAGGCAGGTGTTGAAGGCACCTGGTGGAGACACCTGTCGCAATCACCTGGTAGAGGCACTTGTCGCAATCACATATTGGAGGCACCTGTCGCAATCACCTGGTGGAGGCACCTGTCGCAACCACCCGGTGGAGGCACCTGTCTTAATCACCTGGTGGAGGCACCTGTCGCAACCACCCGGTGGAGGCACCTGTCTTAATCACCTGGTGGAGGCACCAGTCGTAAACACCTGGTAGTGGCAATCACCTGCTGGAGGCACCTATCGTAATCACCTGATTGGGGCAGGTGTTACAGTCACCTGGCGGAAAACACCTGTCGCAACCACCTGCTGTAATCACCCGAGAGAGGCAGATGTCTCAGTCACCTGGGGGAGGCGGGTGTCTCAGTCACCTGGGGGAGGCAGGTGTGTGGTGGAGTGGGAGAGGGCGGAGGGCGGGAGAGGGTCATGTACACACTAACACAAGCAGACTGACACTATAGATGACCAGGGCTGCAGCAGGGCTGGTGCGGCGGTGGCCAGCGCTGCAGGCCGCTGTTGACTCAAGGGTGTCGGGTGGTGGTGGTGGTGGTGGTGGTGGAGAGGTGGGTATTTATATAACGATGATGATAGGGGGGTTGTGGGATGGGGTGTGGGGTGGGGGTTGGTGAAGGCGTGGCTCTCTGATGATTACACAAACAACACTATTGATGGTGTTGGTCTTGACTCGCTGGGATTGACCTGGTGGGCGTGAGGGTGCGTTAGGGGGAAGCCTGTGTGTTCTGTTGACGTTGGGGACTGATGGTGGTGGTGTTGGAGATGTGGTGGTGATGGTGGCGAGACTAAGAGCACCAGCAGCAGTGCTGTGGTGACTGCATGATCGTCAGCAGTGACAGATTACGTCTTCACTGACGGGTCTTTCGCAAGAACTGCTCGTCCGCTCTCCATCGCCTTCCACTCCTTCCAGAAACCTTGACCTTGACCCCATAGACTGGAAGTTACGCTCTCAAAAGACATATTTCAAGACCTGCCCGGGGGGGGGGGGGGGGGGGGGGGG
>JAUTXX010184373.1:5021-15216 GCA_032273605.1 Panulirus laevicauda | reverse complement strand
AGAGATTGCGTGTGAACGAATGTGGCCTTTGTTGTCTTTTCCTAGCGCTACCTCGCACACATGCGGGGGGAGGGGATTGTCATTTCATGTGTGGCAGGGTGGCAACGGGAATGTATAAGGGCAGCAAGTATGAATTATGTACATGTGTATATATGTATATGTCTGTGTGTATATACATATGTATACATTGAGATGTATAGGTATGTACATGTGCATGTATGGACGTGTTGTATATACATGTGTATGTGGGTGGGTTGGGCCATTCTTTCGTCTGTTTCCTTGCGCTACCTTGCTAACGCAAGAGACAGCGACAAAGTATAATAAATATAATTGTCACTGAAACTACTGTTTCTAATGGTTTGAGCAACAGCAACCTGCCTCAGTCTCTCTCTATGAAAGAATGTTCTATCTTTACTTTTCCTAGCTACTACTTCATTTTGGAAATTTCTCTAGAATTCTAGACACTACATTTCTTCCACCCATGCTTCAAGACGGTGAGCATACTTTTCTGAGGAGGAGACAACTCAAATACTGGCCTGGAAGCAAGAAAATGTGGTTACACATGAGATTTCTAAGTGCACTGGGCACTCAGAAAGCACAATCAGGTGACTACTTCCTGCAATACCTCATTCACTGACCCAAAACATGGATGAAGAATACTTCAGGAACCTTGCCAGTTTCATGCCCACACATATGAGGATAGCAATCAAGGCCAAAGGAGAGATGACAAAGTACTATAATGTAAGTGAAGCATCACCTCTGAAATACATGGAGGGAGGGCAAGACACAGGTTTTTTGAGGATGTTGAAAGTAGTGAGAGCTTAGTATCTTCAATCTGGTAGTTGCATCATGGACATGATGGGTCTTGAGATATGGTGAAACAGTGTTTGCAGTGTATTAGGAATGGGTAATGGCCAGAGCACAGAAGAGAGTGTGTGACGTGTGTATCTGGGGAGTGCTGCATAAAATAAGTGTGTCAGGTGGGCCTGAGTTTAAGGGATTTGGAAGGATTGTTATCTATATTTTGTGAAATATCTTAATATATAAATACATATGTATTCTGTCAATGATATTCTGTTGGGGTGAGGAACCTGTGAGTAGAGGTTACAGAAAAGTTATGCTTGGATGAACATTTTATTTCTACTTGGGAGTTGGTTGTTAGTTATGGAGTTGTCTGGGTGGGATGGGTCTGGTACTCTTGCACAGAACCTAGTGGTGAACATGTTGAGTTAGGATTGAATTGGGAGAAGCTATATTTCATCATGTAGGTCCTCGGTGTTTGTGATTGCTAAGCAGCCAGTGATTGATCTGAGGGCACTATTTTATGCAATTAGCAATTTTGTTACATTTCCTTTTGAGAGGACATACGACCAGGCAAGAGAGGCATAGTTTGAAATGGAGCAAATGAATTATTTACAGAGGATGTAGAAAGATTCTTTTTCTTGTTCAAATCTGGCATCAATTAAAGTTCTGAAGGCATTCAGTATGTGTGTTGGTTTTGTACTGATGTTATTGGTGTGGGCAATGAATGGCATGTATGTGTCAAGTGATGCCTAGAATGGCTGGTGTTTTGTTCCAATGAAATGACTGTCCATTGAAGGTGACTGAAGGGTGTGAGCTGGATTTGTGTCTACCTGGAGATAAAAGTGACAAGAGGACTTCTGTTGAAATGCTGATATTATATTCTATGTGAACCATTGTTCCAATTCAATCATAAAGTGTTGCATGTCTGATGTTGATACTGTGATGTCAAGTTGTTGTGATGTGATTATGAGGTCATCAGCACATGAAAAAAAAAATTTCATGAAGTTTGGTAAAGGAAAGTCATGCAGGAAGAGACTTATGAGTGTTGGAGAAATAATTGCACCTTGAGGAACTCCACTATAGAGTTTAAGGGTCTCAGAGTTGAAGCAACTGTGAGTAAGTCTGCCAAGTTACTGCCTATGAAACTAGCCAACCACTCTTTGCCATTGGTGTCAATTCTCTTTTGCTTGAGAATGTGTCAAGGGACAATGATGACAACTTTCTTAATGTCTATTACCACTAGTACAGAGAGAAGGTGGGGTGCTGTTGGCTGAAGCCTTTTAGTATATGTTATAATTGTATATGAGTAACAAATGGCATTACTGAGTTTAAAACATTTACAAATAACACAGATTTCAGTGCATGAGGTTGTAACACAATACACTACTTCAATTACTTGCTACATTTAAAGTTCATAAACACAGGGTAGCCTATAATGTATCAATTACATTTCTACCATCAAAATATATTTCAATCAAGAAGTAAACAGAGGGAATATACAATTATGTATAAATCATATTATCTCAAATTGCCAATAAAATGTATGCCATTCCTAGCATAATGGATGATTTAACAGAACTAGTTTAATATTCATATGTTTCCCCATCCCTAAGTAACTATTAAACTGATACATATCATATGACTTGGCATTAGTGAACAATTAATGAAACTACCTTGGAGCTTTAAAACCTAGTAATATTCATTGAAGTAGGAATAACTTTCCATACAGATGTGATATTTCCTCCTCCTTTTATCTATAGACACGGCATGACACCTCTGTGAATTAGCTCACCTGTATATGGTTGGGCAGGGACCCCATTGGTATCTGGTGCTGATGGGTCCCGCTGGATGATGTTTCGCCATTCTCCCCTTCCGCCGATCCAGAAGCCTGCTGCGGCTTCTTCTTGGGGAGGATTGTCATTACTGTAGGTCAGAGGAGTCCAGCCCTTTCTGTAGCCACTGTTTTCTACCCAATTTTTAATATATTTCTCAGGCTTTACCCAGAAAATGGCGAAAGTATGGGTTATAAACGCCTGAACCTTGTTTTCGGATGGAGGAGTGGGGACTGTCGCTTCTAAGAGTCTATAGGTGGCAGCTTGGTGAAAAAGTGACGATCATCTTAGAACTATGTAGAATTTGAATGCTTTTGAGACTGATTAATGCGTGTTAATGAATATTTAATAAATGCCGTGACTTTTTCCGGGGTTTGTTGTCATTTGTGCAGATAACTGGTCACGTGATCAATCAACAGCTGATGACGGTACATGCTCGGGAGCTTCAGACGACCCTGGCCGATGTAATTACGGGGAAAATTATTGTTTCCTTCTACTCGGAAAAGGAGAGAATCAAGTCATTATCCCGTGTTCCTTTGTCGCAAGGCAAAGGTCAGCTATACTTCCTTTCGATATTAAGATGGAGTACATAACTTAGTGTATAACATGATTAATTAGAGACGTACATAGCACTTGGCAGTGGTGCTCATAGAGGCTTTGTCTTCATTGTTCGATAGTACCATACTTTTTAAGACTTGTAAATCAAGGGGGTTTGTTAATGCTTATAATGAAGACACATGTATCTGTGTTAGCTAATCGAGAGAAGTCTTTGTTGTGTCATAATAGTCATGGCAATCTTGTGGTCGTGATTTTAATGGTTATCATCCGTAGTTTATCATTTATATGATTCTCTTGTTAGAGTGCATTCTGCTGGGGAAGGTGGTGTGATGCTAAGTACTTACTGTAATAATCATAGTTTTGTAAAGTAACACCCCTTTTATGAAACAAAGCTTGTGGACATACACTTTTTGGGAAATTATTTTATTTTAGGGTTACCACAGAAATAATGCATGAATTTGGAAGAAACATATCCGTGGATTCTTGACATTTAGAATTGGCTTAGACCATTACTGCATGATTTAGAGCCTTGTTTTTCTTCGGAAGTAAATAAGAATTGATAGTGGGGAGGGATATGAAGATCGGGAGTTGGGGGGGCAATTATATGGTCGTCATATGTAGAAGTAGATGAAGCATGAGATATGAATAGAACCCATGAAAACCTCACCTAGCCTTCATTAGCAATCAAAATTTATAGTTGATGTATAGTTTACCATTGTTGGTATGTTCTGAATGAGGCCATTTGAAAAGAGAGATTATTAGGGAATGTAGGCAAATTGCTATGTATGCAATATATTGGTTAAAGTATGAGAGAGTCCTCTGTCACTGAAACCATTTGTGTGATTTGAAATCCTGATGCTTAACTAATATTTTTGATACTGGGATGAAGATGAAAACTTATGAAGATATTGTGGAAATTATGAAAAAGTGCATTGAATTTAATTTGAAAAACTGCATTTCGAAACAGGCTAAAGCGCTATCTTACCCTACAATCTGCTGTGTGTGTCCCTCAGGCCACCATGTTGACATTCAAGATCCCACAGGTGGGCATCTTTTGTGTAGGTTTGTTCCTTTGAATAAAGTAGTATTTGCTTCTTTCTTTTCCTTTGTAACAATATTGAAGTCAGCGAATGATCAATCAGAAAATAGCACTGATAGCATTGTAATGTGACACATTATAAAAGTACCAGTGGGAAGAAAAAATAGCTGCTGCCATGCATATACTTATTTCATTATAAGTACATTTCTTAGTTATGAGTGACCGTGGAATCTAATTTCCATGAAAGCGGGTACTGGAATAGATTCATAATACAGTATTACATTCATCCATATCATATTCTTTTTCACTATACTTTTCTTTCATTTATTTGCTCATGAAAATAATAAACACCAATATATTTGTTTATCACAAAATTTGGACTTTCAGGGGCATCGACATGCAATTTCCCGCAGGTTCTAAAGTGTTGTTTGTGGGTGAAGGAGACTTTTCCTTTGTTGCAACTATTGTTAAGGAGGAATGCAATGCTGAAGTCCATGTTATTGCCTCGTGTCTTCAGGAGGAATTGAAAGAGAGAGCCAGGAAGAATATTGAGATATTGACTAAAAGAGGTTTGTCATTAGTTTTTATTGTGTATTGTTGTAGCTCTGTAGCTATGAGACAGGATGTAAATTTAAGACTTTATATATCAGTGATGAGCATAAGATATACTGGTAATGCAAAAAATATCATGATTGAAAAAGTTTGGAACTCTAATTTACAATGTGACATTTCCAATCTCATCACAAATGGTGTGAATTTTTGCATTTCCTAGTGTTTTTGACACCACATCCCTTCACTTTTATATAACATGTAATCATGCCACCAGACCTCTTGAAGGAATAGTCATGTAAACCAGTATTGTAAAATGATTTACTGGTAGTTTGCTTAATGTTTAAGAATCTCTTGACAGATCTTAGATTGATAAGTTATTAAACCCCCTTTCACTGTGATGATCGGCTAAAGTTGATTTTAGTTTTATTACCATTAACTGTGGAAATCATCTTTTAAGTCCCTAGCAACCAAAAGAGAATTTTCTGTTACTGGTGATTGACAGAGGCTCAGGAAGAATGGTTTGGTAAACAGAAAAGAGGTAGTGAAAGCTTTGCGGAAGATGAAAGCTGGCAAGGCAGCGGGTTTGGATGGTATTGCAGTGGAATTTATTAAAAAAGGGGGTGACTGTGTTGTTGACTGGTTGGTGAGGATATTCAATGTATGTATGGCTCATGGTGAAGTGCCTGAGGATTGGCGGAATGCATGCATAGTGCCATTGTACAAAGGCAAAGGGGATAAAGGTGAGTGTTCAAATTACAGAGGTATAAGTTTGTTGAGTATTCCTGGGAAATTATGTGGGAGGATATTGACAGAGGGTAAAGGCATGTACAGAGCATCAGACTGGGGAAGAGCAGTGTGGTTTCAGAAGAGGTAGAGGATGTGTGGATTAGGTGCTTGCTTTGAAGAATATATGTGAGAAATACCTAGAAAAATGGATGGATTTGTATGTAGCATTTATTGATCTGGAGCAGGCATATGATAGGGTTGATAGAGATGCTTTGTGGAAGGTAAGTTGCAAGATGCAGTGAAAAGTTTGTATCAAGGATGTAAGGCATATATGCATTTCTCATGTGAATTTTTTTTCGAAGGTACTTGACATGAGGATTTAAGATAAATAGCCTAAATGGCTTCTTGAATAACAGTTTCCCTGTGTTATATACAGCAGATTTCATCATCGTGCTTCAAGCTTTTGTGAGGGTCATGTTGAACATACACATTTTGTTGCTGGCCCAGACTCTTGAATTCTCATTGTAAGAATGATAGCTTATGTAATCGTTGTGATGTAGTAGACACGATTCCATCTTGTCTTAAATGCTTAGCATGGAATTACTGTCATGTAAACAAGTTCACCACCACTGCCATCTGTTTTATGAGGATTCCAGCCATTCCCTATGGTGAATGTTGAAATTTCCCGAGATGAGTACATCAACTTAAGATTGAGAGGATATCATGGTCTTATGGTTGAAAATTTTGTAAAGTAAGGTAAGGTCATATCAGACAGGTTTTGCTGGGTTCCAGCTTCAGATAGCTTGACAGAATAGAAGGTCATCAGAGACATATGGTAATGGACCAAGTCTTGGAGGTAGAGCTAAGCCTCAGAAATCAACTTAAAATGTTTGCATATCATGTGAGGCAAAATCATTGTTGACAATTCAAATCGCTAGTTTTCTAGATTAGGATACTCTTTTTCAGTTAATGTAAGATGTATAGAAAATATATAAGGGACCTTTACAGTATTCATTGATTTTAGGAGAGATAAAAGCAAAATAGGAATTAGAATTGCTTAGGTTTTATATTCTAAGGCACAGACATGAGAGTTGCTTCGCTTATTTTTTAAGTAGATTTTATAGCCTCTTCTTTTTACTTCAGCTCAGTCTGGGTCAAGGTTGCTATTTTGCTTTTCTGATCAGTCAAGTGGTTTCAGGCCACGGCTTGTTAACCTTGTGTATCTTTTACAACCCAGCAATCAAATATACTGTATATTCTCACCCATTTGTCTCGAATTTCAACATGTCCTCCTTTATATTTCTGATGCAAGTAGGTTTTGGGTTAAATAGCTTCATTCTCAAGAAGTTCACACTGAATCCTCTTTCTGTATTTATGGCACTTGTTAATGGTTTTAAGTGGGTCATTCTTTGTCATGCCAATAGGATATGATATTTGTGTATATTAGGAATCGACCTTTCAAAGATTTTTCATGTTCAAATTTTAACATCTCTCTTCCATGTCCAGTTCACTTTGTTTTGCAGTAATCATTGGCTGTTGACCACACCTGTACTGAATTATTGAATACAAAAGCAGCTTTGGCTATATTTTTTACCTTATTTTTGGTGCTGAGTTGTGGAATAAGACACAGGTCTTGAAAATTGATGTAAGGCGAGGGAAGATGAAAGGCATGCATGGGTTGGAGTGAATTGTAATAATTTGGTATTCTTGGGTTGAACCAGGGTATGTAAAGCATCTAGGATAAACCATGTAAAGTTCTGTAAGGGCCTGGTTGTGGTTAGGGGTCTTTAGTTTTGGTGCATTACACATGATAACTAGAGAACGGATGTGAGTGGATGTGGCCTTTCTCGACTGTTCCTGGCACTGCCTTGCTAACGTGGGAAATAGTGATCAAGTATGACAAAAATATACTCCTGGGCATCCTTCTTAAATCTGATCTCTCCATATGTTTAGGCTATCAAAGTGCTTTCTTTATGTTCATCACATTTATTCTCAATTTTCTCCTTTCACATGCTCTCCCACACTATAACCATGCTTTTTTTCACATTTACTCTCAACTCTCTACTGTCACACACACTCCCAGAGTGAGACTCCAACTTTTGCAGTTTCTCACTTGAATCTGTCATAAGTGCTGTGTCAGCAGCAAATAACAACTGTTTCATTTCCCAGGCTCCCAACTCTAACATTCTTGCTCCTCAATCCAAGGCCCTTGCATTCACCTCCCTCACTATCCCATCCATAAACGAATAAAACAAATCATACACCCCTGTACTAAACCCACCTTTATTTCTTCTACTCCTACTTGCACATTTGCCTCTCGATAAGAATCCCATGCTGTTTCTTGCATATTTTCTCCCTCACCATATACTCGTAACATCTTTCACAGATCATCTCTATCAGCTCTATTGTGTACTTACTCCAGATCCATATATGTTATGCCCTTTCATTTTATGCCATTGAACTTAAATTATTTGTGTCTCCTTAGTCACATCGACAATTAGCAGGATATTCTCTCTGAATTATATGTATACCTTTTAATTTTTATCCTGCTAATCTGTTAGTTTCTGACATCATCCACTATTACAGTCAGCCTCAAAAAGCCCTAGTGGTCTGTTGCTATTTGAATTCCCAAGTATTCCTCTTTCCTTCCCCATGCCATGCCTTGATATTTTTACTTGATTAACCCTCATTATCTTGTCTCAAAATGAAAACTGATGGTCTTAGTGTTATTTTTACCATAGGCAAGGGAGGCTGAAGATGAACTGATGTTAACTATTTCTCACTCAGGTTGGGAAGGCTGAAGATGAACTGATGCCAGCTCCTGCCACCAACACCTCTCCTGCACTCTCAGCTTCTGTCATCTCGCGTAATATTTTGAGAAAAGCACGTCTTAACCTCAACAAAACAACCCTCCAGAAGATCCGTAACCCAGCATCCCTTCAGAGACTTATTCCACAGTGTGATGAAGGTTAGTCGTATTGAGTGTGTCTATAATTTGAAATTATTGTCAAAGCTTTTCAGTCTTGAATAGCGTTGTAATTTTGTAACATGTAACTTAATTAAGAGGATGAATTGCGCAGGGGTATTGAACCAGTTCACATGTAAGCTGGCCCAGGTATGATGAGCATGTGGCTTGTTGATGCCTTGGGAAGACTGCGCCTACTGATTATCACAAAGTAATGTGTTGAACATTCTGTAATGAATGAAATGCATGTATTTAGTAAAAGTTGGATTTATGAAATCTTAATGTTTATACTTTCAGGGAATGTGGAGGGGAAATGTGCCACCTGTGATATAGCTGGTGGAAATTCAAGAAAATTTGGCATTGTGTTTTGTGAGGTTTGCAGCTCCTTCCTCAGGAATGCCAGTGATGGACCTAGAGAAATTTTTGAATGTCAGAATAGCAAAGGGGAATGTCAGATACAGGGCTTAGTAGAAGAAGACCGTTGCCTTGCTTGCTGGTTGTATAGAATACTCCTTTCATGCAACATGCCAAATCTTCTTCATGATCGTCTTCGGAAGCGTTTACCAACCATATTAAAGGAACAGATACCAACTAGCTTAGCAAGATGTATGAGTATAGGCGGTTTGCCAGCCATATCAGATAAGGATGCCGAACTGGCAAGTCACACTAAACGGTTACCTTTGGATCCAGGAGGGGGTGGGGCATTTGGGTCTGTAATGGACTTGCCTGGTGGTTGGCGTCGCAAAACTGGACCAGAAGTGATTGTTATCAGTCCAAGTGGCGAAAAGTTCAAAAGTGTTCAAAAACTGGAAGAGTTTCTAAAGAAACAGGGCATAAGTACAGATGCACGTGTACTCTTTGGAAATAACAGTCCTGCAGTAGATCGAAGCACTGAAGTAAAATCAAGACCATCTGCTCAAACTAACAGCAGTGGACGAGGGAAAGTGGTAATGACAACTCTACCGGGGGGATGGACACGTAGAATTAAGTGGCGATCAGCAGGCGATCGCTTTGATACATATGTGTATAGCCCAGATGGTAGGACCTTCCGGTCAAGGAGGGAACTGAGTGCATACTTTCAGCTTATTGGAAAAGTTGATGACATCCATAAATATTTTCCTGTAGTAACTGGCCACTCTGATGCATCCATGCCTAGCTCCAGTGACACCCCAGGGTCTTCTAGCACTGAACCTGTGTCAAGTTCAGAACCTTGTTCGGAAGTCAGCTCGGATGATAAATCTCCAGAAGCTTCAGAATGTGAGGCCGAGCAACCAAAGTTCAGAGAAAGAAGGTCTGATTGCAACAGTGAGAAGAAGTCCAAGTTTTCTCATGCCAAGCAGATGAAACCCAAAATTCCTAATGAACCAGGGCGACCCAGAAGCAAATCTATTGGTAAATTGAAGCCTGCAGATAATAGTGAAAAGCCTGCAGGGCAGTTAAATGTAACTGATGTGACAGATGAAGTAAAAAATTTTGAGAGAAAACATAAAAAGCCAAAGATTATGAGAAGTAGATCTTTGTCAGTTGGTAGAAAGAAAAAGAGTGATGATGCAAGTCTCACTGATACAACAGAAAGTGAATCAGAACAAAGGAAATCTGGAGCAAGTACAATATTTTCTAAGGCATTTTCTAGAAGTAGATCAAAGATCAAGTCTAAAGCAATGGACAGTCAGTCCTCTGTAGTTGAAAACAAATTAACAACCTTAGTGGATGCTCCTG
>JAUTXX010184262.1:0-15218 GCA_032273605.1 Panulirus laevicauda | reverse complement strand
GTGGGTGCTGTATGTGACATATTGTTGAAGGTGGGTGCTGCATGTGATGTAAGGTTGCAGGTGGGTGCTGTATATGATGTAAGGTTGCAGATGGGTACTTCATGTGACATAAGGTTGCAGGTGGGCATTGTATGTGGTGTGAGGTTTTATATATGTGTTGTATATGATTTAAGGTTGTAGATGTGTATTGTATGTGATGTAAGGTTGTAAGTGAGTGTTTTATGTGATGTGAGGCTGTATGTGGGTGCTATATGTGTTATAAAGTTGCAGTGGGTACTGTATGTGATGAAAGGTTGTAGGTGGGTATTGTATGTGACGTAAGGTTGTATGTGGGGGCTGTATGTGATGTAAGTTTGTAGTTGGGTGTTGTATTTAATGTAGAGTTGTATATGGGTGCTGCATGGGATGTAAAGGTGTAGGTAGGTGTTGTATGTGATGTAAGGCTGCAGATGCTGTATGTGATTTAAGTTTGTAGGTGTGTGCTGTATGTGGTGTGAGGTTGTAGGTATGTGCTGTATGTAATGTATGGTTGTAGATGGGTGCTGTATGTGATATAAGGCTGTAGGTGGGTGCTATATGTGGTATAGAGCTGTAGGTGGGTGCTGTATGTGATATAAGGGTGTAGGTGGGGGCTGTATGTAATGTAAAGTTGTAGGTGGGTGCTGTATGGAATGTAAAGCTGTAGGTGGATGCTGTATGTGATGTAAGGTTGCAGGTGGGTGCTGTATGTTAAATAGGGTTGTAGTTGGTGCTGTATTTAATAAAGAGTTGTAGTTGGGTGTTGCATGAGATGTAAAGTTGTAGGTGGGTGCTGTATATGATGTAAGGTTGCAGGTGGATACTATATGTGATGTAAGTTTTTAGGTGGGTTCTGTATGTGATGTGAGGTTGTAGGTGTGTGCTGTATGTGGTGAAAGCTTATATGTGGGTGCTGTATGTGACATATTGTTGAAGGTGGGTGCTGTATGTGACATATTGTTGAAGGTGGGTGCTGCATGTGATGTAAGGTTGCAGGTGGGTGCTGTATATGACGTAAGGATGTAGGTGGGTGCTGTATGTGATTTAGGGTGTAGGTGGGTGCTGTATGTAATGTAAGGTTGCAGGTGGGTACTCTATGTGATGTAAGGTTGTAGGTGGGTGCTGTATGTGATATAGTGTTGTATGTAGGTGCTGTGTATAATGTAAGGTTGTAGGTGGGTGCTGTATGCGATGAAAGGTTGCAGGTGGGTGCTGTATGTAATGTAGAGCTGTAAGTGGGTGCCCTATGGAATGTAAAGTTTTAGGTGGGTGCAGTATGTGGTGTAATGTTGTAGGTGGATACTGTATTTGATGTAAGGCTGTTGGTGGGTACTGTATGTGGTGCGATGTTTTAGTGTGCTGTATGTGATTTAAGGTTGTAGGTGTGTACTATATGTGATGTAAGGTTGTAGGTGGGTGCTGTATGTGATGAAAGGTTGTAGGTGGGTGCTTTATGTGATATTAGATTGTAGGTGGGTATTGTATGTGATGGAAGGTTGTAGGTGGGTGCTGTAAGTTATGTAAGATAATAGGTGGGTGCTGTATGTGCTGTGGCGTTGTAGATGGGTGCTTTATGTGATGTAAGGTTGTAGATGAGTGCTGAGTGTGATGTAAAGTTGTAGGTCTGTGCTGTATGTGATGTAAAGTTGTAGTTGGGTGCTGTATGTGATGTAGGGTTGTAGGTAGGTGCTAGATGTGATATAAGGTTGTAAGTGTATACTGCATATGATGTAAGGTTGTAGGTGGGTGCTGTATGTGATGTAAGGTATCATGTGGATACTTTTTGTGATGTTTGGTTGTAGGTGGGTACTGTATTTGGTGTGAGGTGGTAGGTATTGCTGTATGTGATTTAAGGTTGTAGTTGTGTACTGTATGTGATGTAAGGTTGTAGTTCGGTGGCGTATGTGATGTGAGTTTGTATATGGGTGGTATATGTTATAAAGTTGCAGTGGGTACTTTATGAGATGTAAGGTTGTAGGTGGATACTATATGTGATGTACGTTTTTAGGTGGGTTCTGTATATGATGTGAGGTTGTAGGTGTGTGCTGTATATAGTGAAAGGTTATAGGTGGGTGCTGTATGTGACATATTGTTGTAGGTGGGTGCTGTATGGGACATATTGTTGTAGGTGGGTGCTGTATGTGATGTAAGGTTGTAGGTAGGTGCTGTATATGACGTAAGGATGTAGGTGGGTGCTGTATGTGATTTACGGTGTAGATGGGTGCTGTAGGTAATGTTATGTTGCAGGTGGGTACTTTATGTTATGTAAGGTTGTAGGTGGGTGCTGTATGCGATGAAAGGTTGCAGGTGGGTGCTGTACCTAATGTAGAGCTGTAAGTGAGTGCCCTATGGAATGTAAAGTTGTAGGTGGGTGCAGTATGTGATGTAATGTTGTAGTTGGATACTGTATGTGATGTAAGGTTGTTGGTGGGTACTGTATGTGGTGCGATATTTTAGTGTGCTGTATGTGATTTAAGGTTGTAGGTGTGTACTGTATGTGATGTAAGGTTGTACGTGGGTGCTGTATGTGATGAAAGGTTGTAGGTGGGTGCTTTATGTGATGTTAGATTGTAGGTGGGTGTTGTATGTGATGGAAGGTTGTAGGTGGGTGCTGTAAGTTATGTAAGATTGTAGGTGGGTGCTGTATGTGATGTAGGGTTGTAGGTAGGTGTTATATGTGATATAAGGTTGTAGGTGTATACTGCATATGATGTAAGGTTGTAGGTGGGTGCTGTATGTAATGTGAGGTATCATGT
Organism: Panulirus laevicauda; assembly: GCA_032273605.1. Classification (NCBI taxonomy): domain Eukaryota; kingdom Metazoa; phylum Arthropoda; class Malacostraca; order Decapoda; family Palinuridae; genus Panulirus; species Panulirus laevicauda. The sequence goes on along the minus strand of JAUTXX010184262.1, from coordinate 12,444 downwards.
GGATACTTTATGTGATGTTAGGTTGTAGGTGGGTACTGTATTTGATGTGAGGTATTGCTGTATGTGATTTAAGTTTGTAGTTGTGTATTGTGTGTGATGTAAGGTTGTAGTTCGGTGGTGTATGTGATGTGAGGTTGTATGTGGGTGGTATATGTGTTATAAAGTTGCAGTGGGTACTGTATGTGATGTAAGGTTGTAGGTGGGTGCTGTATGTGATGTAAGGTATGTGGATGCTGTATTTGACGTAAGGTTGTAGTTGGGTGCTGCATTTAGTGTAGAGCTGTAGGTGGGTGCTGTATGGGATGTAAAGTTGTAGGTGGATGCTATATGAGGTGTAAGTTTGCAGGTGGATACTGAACGTGATTCAAGTTTGTCGGTGTGTGCTGTATGTGGTGTGAGGTTGTAGGTATGTGCTGTATGTAATGTATGGTTGTAGGTGGGTGCTCTATGTGATGTAAGGCTGTATAAATGTGGGTGCTGTATGTGATGTAGGGTTGTAGGTGGGTGCTGTATATCATATAAGGTTGTAGGTGGGTGTTGTATGTGATGTAAGGTAGGAGGGTGCTGTATGTAGTGTAAAGTTTCAGGTGGGCTCTCTATGGAATGTGAAGTTGTAGGTGTGCGCTGTATATGATGTAAGGTTGCAGGTGGGTGCTGTAAGTGAAATAAGATTGTAGTTGGGTGCTGTATTTAATGTAGAGTTGTAGGTGGGTACTTTATGGGATGTAAAGTTATAGCTGGGTGCTGTATGTGATGTAAGTTTGCAGGTGGATACTGTATGTGATGTAAAGTTGTAGGTGGGTACTGTATGTGGTGTGAGGTTGTAAGTATGTGCTGTATGTGATTTAAGGTTGTAGGTGTGCACTGTATGTGATGTAAGGTTGTAGGTGGGTGCTGTATTTGATGTCAGGTTGTATATGGGTGGTATATGTGTTATAAGGTTGCAGGTGGGCAATGTATGTAATGAAAGGTTGTAGGTGCCTGCTGTATGTGATGTAAGATTGTAGGTGGGTGTTGTATGTGCTGTAGCGTTGTAGGTTGGTCCTGTATGTGATGTAAGATTGTAGGTGGGTGCTGTATGTGATGTAAAGTTGTAAGTGGGCGCTGTATGTGATGAAAGGTTGTAGTTGGGTGCTGTATGTGATTTAGGGTTGTAGGTGGTTGCTATATGTGAAGAAAGGTTGTAGGTGGTGTTGAATGTAATGTATGGTTGTAGATCGGGGCTTTGTGTGATGTAAGGTCGTAGGTGGGTGCTGTATGTGATGTAAGTGTTTAGATGTGTGCTGTATGTGATATAGGGTTGTAAGTTGGTGCTGTATGTGATATAAGGTTGTAGGTGGTGGTGAATGTTATGTAAGGCTGTAGATGGTTGCTGTTTGTGATGTAAAGTCGTAGGTGGGTACTGTGTGTGTTGTAAGGCTGTAGGTGGGTACTGTAAATGATCGAAGTTTGTAGGTGGGTGCTCAATGTGATGTAAGGTTACAGGTGGGTGCTCTATGTGATGTAGGGTATTAGGTGGGTGTTGCATGTGATGTAAGGTTGTAGGTGGATGCTGTATGTGATATAGGGTTGTAGATGGGTGCTGTATGTTATTTAAGGTTGTAGGTGGTGCTGAATATAATGTAAGGTTGTAGGTGGGGCTGTATGTGATGTAAGGTCGTAGGTGTGTGCTGTATGTGATGTAAGTTTGTAGGTGGGTGTTGTATGTGATGTAAGGTCGTATGTGCTCCTGTGTGTGATGTAAGGTTGTAGGTGGACGCTGTATGGGATGTAAGGTTGTAGGTGGGTGCTGTATGTGACGTAGAGTTGTAGGTGGGTGCAGCCTGCCATGTAAGGTTGTAGGTGGATGCTGTATGTAATGTAGGGTTGTAGGTGGAAGCTGTATGTGCCGTAAGGTTGTTGATGCTTGCTGTATGTGTTGTAACATAATTAGTGGGTACTGAAGATAATTTGACGTTGTAGGTGGGTGCTGAATGTGATATATGGTTGTAGGTGGGTGCTGTATGTGATGTGAGGTTTTAGGTGGGTGCTGTATGTAATATAATGTTGTAGGTGGGTGCTGTGTGTGATGTAAGGTTGTAGGTGTGTGCTGTATGTAATGGATGGTTGTAGATGGGTGCTGTATTTGATCTAATTCTGCTGGTGGGTGCTGTATGTGATGTAAGGTTGCAAGTGGGTACTTTATGAGATGTACGGCTGTAGTTGGGTGCTGTATGTGACATAAGAATGTCGGTGGTACTGCTTGCGATTTAAGGTTGTAGGCGGGTGCTGTATGTGATATAGGGTTGTACGTGGGTGCTGTATGTAATGTAAGGTTGTAAATGGTGCTGAATGTGATGTAAGGCTGTAGGTGAGGCTACATATGATGCAAGATCGTAGGTTGGATCTGTAAGTGATATAACTGTAGGTGGATGCTGTATGTGATGTATGGTCGTAGGTGGATGCTGTATGTGATGTAAGGTTTTAAGTGAATGCTGTATGTGATGGAAGGTTAAATATGGGTGCTGTATGTGATGTAGGGTTGTATATGGTACTGTATGTGATGTATCGCTGTAGGTGGTAATGTATGTGATGTAAGGTTGTAGTAGGGTGCTTTATGTGATGTGAGGTATTAGGAAGGTGTTGTGTGTGATGTAAGGTTGAAGGTGTGTGCTATATGTGGTGTAAGGGTATAGGTGGGTAATGTATGTGATGGAAGGCTGTAGGTGGGTGTTGTATGTGATGTAAGGTTGTAGCTGTGTGCTGTCTGTAATGCAAGGTGGTAGATGGGTGCTGTATGTGATATAAGGTTGTAAGTGGGTACTGTATGTGATGTACGGTTGTAGTTTTGTGTTGTATGTGATATAAGAATGTAGATGGTAATGTATGATATTTAAGGTTGTAGGTCGGTGTTGAATGTGATGTAGGGTTGTAGGCGTGTTTGTAAGTGATATAAGGTTTTAGGTGGGTGTTGTATGTGATTTAAGGTTGTAAGTGGGTGCTGTATGTGATGTAAGGTTATAGGTGGGTGCTCTATTTTATGCAAGTTTGTAGGTGGGTGGTGTATGTGATGTAGAGTTGCAGGTGGGTGCTGTATGGAATGTAAAGTTGTAGATGGGTGCTCTATGTGATTTGAGGTTGTAGGTTGTTGCTATATTTGATGTAAGGTTGCAAGTGGGTGCTGTATGTGATGTAAGGTTGTAGGCAGGTGCTGTATGTGATTTAAGGTTGTAAGTGGGTGCTCTATGTTATATAGGGTTGCAGGTGGTGCTGCATGTGATGTAAGGTTGTAGGTGGTTGCTCTATGTGATGTAGCGTTGTAGATGGGTGCTGTATGGAATGTAAAGTTGTAGATGGGTGCTGTATATGATGTTAGTATGTAGGTGGGTAGCGTATATGACATAAGGCTGTAGGTAGGTGCTGTGTGTAATGTAAGGTGGGTACTGTATGTGATGTAAGGTTGTAGGTGAATGCTGTATGTGGTGCATGGCTATAGGTGGGTGCTGTATGTGATGTAAGGATGTAGGTGGGTGCTATATGTGATGTAGCGTTCTAGTTAGGTGCAGTATGTTACATAAGGTTGTAGGTGGGTGATGTACGTGATGTAGTATTGTAGGCGGGTGCTATATGTGAAGTAAGGTTGTAGGTGGGTGCTATATGTGATGTATGGTTGTAGGTATGTGCTGCATGTGGTGTAAGGTTATAGGTGGGTGTTGTATGTGATGTAAGGTTGAAGGTGGGTACTGTAAGTGATGTAAGGTTGTAGGTGGGTGCTGTATATGATGTAAGGTTGCAGGTGGGTATTTTATGTGATGTAAGTTTGTAGTTTGGTGCTGTATGTGACTTAAGGTTGTAGGTGGGAGAAGTATGTGATGTCAGGTTGCAGTTGGGTACTGTAAGCGATGTTGGGTTGTAGGTGGTTGCTGTATTTGATGTAGGGTTGTAGGTGGGTGCTGTATGCAATGCAAAATTGTAGGTGGGATCTGTAGATAATGTAAGGTTGTAGGTGGGTGCTGTATGTGATGTAAAGTTGTAGGTGGGGCTGTATGTGATGTAAGGTTATGGGTGGGTGCTGTATGTGAAGCAAGGTTGTATGCGGGTGCTGTGTGTGATGTAAGGTTGTAGATGGTAACCGTATGTGATGTGAGGTTGTAGGTGGGTGCTGTATGTGATGTAAGGATGCAGTTGGGTACTGTACGTGATGTGGGGCTATAGGTTGGTGCTGCATTTGACGTAAGGTTGTAGGTGGGTGCTGTATGCGATGTAAGATTGTAGGTGGGTTCTCTAGATGATGTAAGGTTGTAGGTCAGTGCTGTAAGTGATTTAAGGTCGTAGGTGGGTACTGTATATGATGTAACGTTGTAGGTGGGTGATGTATATGACGTAAGGTTGTATATGGGTGCTGTATGTGATGTAAAGTTGTAAGTGGTGCTGTATGTGATGTAGGGTTGTAATTGGGTGCAGCATGCCATGCCAGGCTGTAAGTTGGTGCTCTATGTGATATAGGGTTGTAGGTGGTGCTGTATGTGGCATAATGTTGTTGGTGGGTGCTATATGTGATGTAAGGTAATAGGTGGGTGCTGCAGATGATTTAAGGATGTAGGTAGGTGCTGTAGATGATTTAAGGTTGACGGTGGGTGCTGTGTGTATTGCAAGGTTGTAGGTGGCTCCTTATGTGATGTAAGGTTGTAAGTAGGCGCCCTATGTGATGTAAGGTTGTAGGCAGGTAGGTGCTGTGTGTGATGTAAGGTTGTAGGTGTGTGTTGTACTCGGTGTAAGGTTATAAGTGGGTGCTGTATGTGATGTAAGGTTGTAAGTGGGTGCTGTAAGTGTGCAAGGTTAGGTGGGTGTTGTATCTGATGTAAGGCTGTAGGTGAATGCTGTATGTGATGTAAGGTCGTAGATGGGTGCTGTATGTGACGTAAGTTTGTATGTGGGTTCTGTGTGTGATGCAGGGTTGTAGATGGGCACTGTATGTGATATATGGTTGTAGGTGGGTACTATATATGGTGTTAGGTTGTAGGTGGGTGCTGCATGTGATGTAATGTTATTGGTGGGTGCTGTATGTCACGTAAGGTTGCAGGTTGGTGCTGTAGATGATGAAAGGTTGTAGGTGGGTTATGCATGTCATGTACGGTTTTAGGTTCGTCTGTATGTGATGTAGGGTTGTAGGTGGGTATTGTATGTGATGTAAGGATATAGATGGGTACTGAATGAGATTTACCGTTGTAGGTGGATACTCTATGTAATGTAGGTTGCAGATAGGTGCTGTATGTGATGTAAGTTTGGAGGTGGGCACTGTACAGTATGCAAGGTTATAAGTGGGTGATATGTGTGATGCAGGGTTGTAGGTGTGTGCTGTGTGGAATGTAAAGTTGTAGGTGGGTGCTGTATGTGATGCAAGGTTACAGGTGGATACTGTATGCGATGTAAGGTTGTAGGTGGGTGCTGTACGTGGTGTAAGGTTTCAGGTGGGTACCCTATGTTATGAAAGGTTGTATGTGGCTGCTGTATATGCTGTTAGGTTGTATGTGTGTTCTGTATGTGATGTTAGGTTGTAGGTGGGTGTTGTATGTGATGGAAGGCTGTCGGTGGGTGCTATGTGATGTATTGTTGTAGGTGGGTGCTGTACGTGATGTAAGGTTGTAGGTTGGTGCTGTATGATATGTAAAGTTGTAGGTGGGTGCTATCTGTGATGTAGGTTTGTAGGTGGGTGCTGTATGTGACGTAAGGTTGTAGGTGGGTGCTGTATGTGATGTAAGGCTGTAGGTGGGTGCTGTATATGATGCAAGGTTGTAGGTGGGTGCCCTATGTGATTTAGGCCTCAGGTGGGTGCTGTATGTGATGTAAGGTTGCAGGTGGGTACTGTTTGTTGTGTAGAATCGTAGGTGGGTGCTGCATATGATGTAAGTTTGCAGGTAGGTACTTTATGTGATGTAAGGTTGTAGGTGGTTTCTATGTGTGATGTGAGGTTGTAGGTGGGTGTTGTATGTGATATAAGGTTGCAGTTGGGTACTGTATGCGATGTGGGGTTGTAGGTGGGTGAGGTACGTGACGTAAGGTTGTTGGTGGGTGCAGTATGCGATGTAAGATTGTCGGTGGGTTCTGTAGATGATGTTAGGTTGTAGGTGGGTGCTCTATGCGATGTAAAGATGTAGGTGGGTGCTGTATGTGATGCAGGGTTGTAGGTGGGTGCTTTTTGTGATGCAAGGTTGTAAGTGAGTTCTGTATATAATGCAAGGTTGTAGATGTATGCTGTATGTGACAAGGTTGTAGGTGGGTGCTGTATGTAATGCAAGATTGTAGGTGGGTGTTGTATGTGATGTGAGATTGTATGTGGGTGCTGTATGTTTTATAACGTTGCAGATGGGTATTGTATGCGATGTAATGTTGTAGGTAGGTACTGTATGTGGTGTAAGGTTGTAGGTATGTATTGAATGTGATTTAAGGTTGTAGTTGCGCACTATATGTGATGTAAGGATGTAGGTGGATGCTGCATGTGATATGAGGTTGTATGTGGGTACTGTACATGATGTAAGGTTGCTGGTGGGTGCTGTATTTAATGCAGAGTTGTAGGTGGGCGCTGTATGGGATATAAAGTTGTAGGTAGGTGCTTTATGTGTTATAAGGTTGCAGGTGGGTACACTATGTGATTTAAGGACGTGGGTGGGTACTGTATGTGGTGTGAGGTTGTAGGTATGTGCTGTATGTGATTTAAGGCTGTAGGTGGATGCTGTATGTGATGTAGGGTTGTAGTAGGGTGCTGTATATGATGTAAGGCTGTAGGTGGATGCTGTATGTGATGTAAGGTTGTAGGTGGGTGCTGTATGTAATGTACAGTTGTTGGTAGGCGATGTATGGAATGTAAATTTGTTGGTGGGTGCTTTGTGTAAGGTAAGGTTGCAGGTGGTTACTATATGTGATGTAAGGTTGTACGTGGGTACTGTATGTGGTGCGAGTTTGTAGGTATGTGCTTTATGTGATTTAAGGTTGTATGTGTGTAATGTGTGTGATGTAAGGTTGTAGGTGGGTGCTGTATGTGATGTGAGGTTGTATGTGGGTGCTGTATGTGTTATGATGTTGCAGGTGGGTACTGTGTGTGATTAAAGGTTGTAGGTGGTTGCTGTATGTGATGTAAGATTGTAGGTGGGTGCTGTTTTTGCTGTAGCGTTGTAGGTGAATGCTGTATGTGATGTAATTTTGTAGTTAGGTGCTGTATATGATGTAGGGCTGTAGGTGGATGCTGTATGTGATGTAAGGTTGTAAATGGTGCTAAATATGATGTAAGGTTATAGGTGGGAGCTGTATGTGATGTAAGGTCATAGGTGAGTGCTGTATGTGATGTAAGTTTTTAGGTGGGTGCTGTATGTGATGTAAGGTGGTAGGTGGGTGCTGTATGTGATGTAAGGTTGTCGGTGGGTGCTGTATGTGATGTAAGGTTGTAGGTGGGTGCTGTATGTGATGTAAGGTTGTAGGTGGGTGCTGTATGTGATGTAAGGTTGTAGGTGGGTGCTGTGTGTGGAGTTGAGATGTAGACGGGCTAGCGTGACTTCCTTCTGTTCAACACGTACGAGGTCCTCCAGTCCGCTACTTGTGGCTTGTATTTCCTTGTGATGGTCAGGCTAGTCCACTGACTTTGCCACAAAGAAATACTGAATTCCTTCCAAAAGAAGGACAGGACCCCAGCTCCTGAGGGATCGGAACGACCTCCTCGAGTTCTGAGGTCGACTTAGCCAACCAGTCTGCCTGCTCATTGCCATAAATGTTACAATGACCCACCAGGCACCCAAAGCAAGATGATATCTTTGTTACATGAGCTTGATTTATTAACAATGTTGCCCTGAATTTCATTTAACTCAGTATAACCAGAGTCTATAGCTTTAAGAGCTGATTTAAATTTTTCTGATTTAATATGAATTTGATTAATTATATAATCTATGGCCTTACCAATTGTATAATCTATGGCCTTACCAATGGCAAATACTTCCGCACAGAAAACATATGTATGGTTCGGAAGCCTGTACCTAAGAGAACGTTCGTTCGACCACACACTTGCACCCACACATTCACCTGTCTTGGAGCCATCTGTGTAGAAGTGGACATGTGATAAATGATCCATAACGAAGTAAGGGAATCGCTGATGTACCTCACTTTCCGGCGAGTTCCTTTTCGTCGCAGGGAGCCAGTTGGTCGTGGTTTTTATTCTGGACTCCTCCTAAAGAGGTAGTTTATTTACAACCAGTGCGTCCACTTCTTGCACTTTCAGACCAAAATTCTCACTGACAAAGTGTATTCTGAGGGTCAGGGGCCTAACGCCTCTGTCGACGAACTGTTCATATTCTTGTGTCAGGCGACAGGCAGTAGTATTTCTTCTCCTGGTCATCACAATACCACACTTTAACGTTAATTCATCTCGACGCAGCCGGAGAGAAGGTACATTTGCCTCAACTTCCAATCGCGGAACTCTGGTACATGACAGAGCTCCAAGATACATTCGCAGGCATTTATTCTGCAACACATCCAACCTTCTCAGGGTACAGTCGCTCGCCGAAGCATACACCTGAGAGCCATAGTCTAGTTTACTTCTAATAAGGGTCTCGTACAACATTCATAAGGATTTCCTGTCGTTCCCCAAAATGAACCCGAGAGATACTGAAGAATATGTAACCTTTTATTACAATTTATAATCAAGAAATATATATGCTTTTTCAAATCTAATCTTCGGTTAAAGTTTAATCCAAGAAACCTTTCTGTTATTGCAGAAGGGAATCGGGTTGTTTAATCTTAGCTGCAAATTCGGGATTCTAATTCCATGGATAAAACAACCGCGACACTTTTAGCTGGTGAAAACTTGAATCTCCAATGTAGCGCCCACTCATTAGCGAGGGGTGCCATACTGCACAATCATCAGCATGAAGCGAGCATTTAAGGTTTCAAGGGACGAAAGCTAGAGACAGAATATCATCACTCATAATATTTGATAATGGGCTCAGAACGCTGCCTTGCGGTACCCCATTCTCTTGGACAAATGTGTCCAAGATTATATTAGATGAAGCGATCTTGACAGCAAATGTTCTGTCATGTAAAAAAATTTGGAAAAAAAAATGGTAAAGAACCTCTTGAACCAATAGCATAAAGTTTGCTTAAGATTCCGTTTCGCCATATCATGTCAAAGGCTTTTTCCAAATCTAAGAAAACTGCAACTAAACAATATAAAAGTGTCTGAAATGTTATGTTCTAAATTTATCAAATGAGCCATTCTGCTTCTGTGTTTACGGAATGCACACTGTTGATCATTTAATAAGTCCTGCCATTCTAAAGAAAAAAAAAGCCTGTTATTAACTATTCTCTACATGACCTTACAAATGCAGTTCGTCAATGCAATAGGTCGAAACGAATTTATATCCGTAAGGCGTAGTACAGAACCTTTAGGGATGGGGATGCCGTGCGCAAAGTGCCATGAGTTTGGAAACGTTCGAGACGTCCAATTCTCATTGTACAATGCTAACAACTTAGTCAGGTTAGCCTGACTAAGGTGCTGGATCATCTCGTATGTTACCCCGCTGGGTCCCGGGCTCGAACTTTTCAGGGCAAGAAGCAGGTCTTTCAATGTAAATATTTTGTTATAATCATAAGTATCTTCTGTGACAAAGTCTGGTATTTGTAGCTCGGCCTGGCGCTTGTGGTATAGGAAGCGCGGGTCGTAATTGGCCGAACTGCTTGTTTCTGAGAATCTCCTGGAGAGTGTGTTGGCCATTTACACCGGGTCGTCGATGATTTGATCTTGGTGGTGGATTTGCGGAGGAAATGGCGGCTTGTATTTTCTTTTGATTTTATTGCTTGTGGACCAGACCTGACTTACTGGTGTGTCCTTGTTCACGGTGGAGACAAAGCCGTGCCGGGAGTCTCGTTTGGCTTGTTTGATAGTTCTTGCCTGAGCCTCGCACGTTTCTATGCAGCAAAGTTATTATCCGAGGCTCGTTGTCGAAAATCCTGCATCTCCTATTGCGCTCACGCTTAGTGGAAATTGTAGAAACCTAAAGTATAGAGCTGTCAGCAGCCCTCAGTATGGTGGGGGTAACCTTGAGGACTTTTGCATCAATGTCACCACCGGATATATCAAGGACGGCTTGCCTTGTGAATGACACCCAGCCTGCTTTCTTATAGTTAAATTTAGGCGGAGACGAAACGGGTTGGTAATAATGTTGCGTGAATAAGAAAGGCAGATCGGGTGGGTAATGGTCACTTCCCAGGGAGTCGTCATAAATACCTCAGGTGATGTTAAGTACATCCGGCGATGACAACGATAAATGAATTGCTGAGATGTTGCCAGTTCGATCATCTCCATGAATTCCACTACCATCGTTCAGAAGAGTGAGGTTGGCATTGACCATAAAATCAACCATTTCTTCTCCCCAGGCGTCTGCTCGGATACTTCCCCACTGATAATGATGAGCACTGAAGTCTCCTAAAACTACTTTACGGTGAGGTAAATGATTAACAAGCAAGTTTAACTCATCATTATCAAGTGCACTAGAACCGGAGCAATATATTGAACAGATGGCCAGGCATGTGTTATTGAATTTTACTCTACATGTGACAGCTTCGAGAGTAGAATTTAAAGTCACTCCTGTGTGAGGTGAGCTTTGGTGTGCATAGATAGCTACCCCAGGATTCTCGTCTCTTCTATACAAGTGATAGCTATCTAAAACGAAACAGTCTTCGACTGTGCCGTTTAGAAGAGTCTTGTAAACAGATCACGGCTGGCCTTTACAGAGCAAGCAATAGTTGTGCTTGTTTATACCTTAGGCTTCTACAATTCCAGTGAGTGATACTGAACGTTTTGGTTTAAGGTTAATCAACAGACCAGTTTTTTTTAGCCCGTTTATGTCAGGACTTGGGCGAGTCCCCAGGGGAACAAGAACGGTCCCTGGAAGTGGACTGTCTGGCATCCATCAAGTCTATGTCCTCCAACGAAGAGAACCTGTGAACCACAGGTTGGAGGTACCGGAACAATGACGTGCGAAGTAGATATTTTCAAGTTTAGTCATGTTTAGACATTCATCAGTTTTGTTCTCTTTTCTTTAGGACGGACAGAGGATGTGATATTGGCATAAGATTTGTTATGGACTGTGGTTGGAGGATTAGGTGCACGGTTAGATGGAGATGGAACTGACGGTCGGCGTGTCACAAGGAGTTTGTGGGGAGATTGTTGGCATAACAGGCTTACATTTCAGAGCCGACGCGAAGGATTCATTGGGTTTAGGGGTCTCTCGAGACTCCTTAACCCTCCTCTTAGCCTCGTCATATGAATTTTTTTTTAGTGTCTTAACTGTACACACTTCTTTCTCAAAGTGCAACCGGGGACAGGCCCGGTCCGAGATTGAGAGGTTACCATAGCAGTGAACACACAACATCCTATTTACCGTACGATCCTCCGCAGTATGACCCTCCGCAGCACACCTCCCGCATTTTGCAGAGAGTGCAAGACTTTAAAGGGTGACCAAATTTCTGACATTTAAAACAACGTAGGGACGAACTTGACTTCTCATGCAACCAACTGAGATGTCTGGTAGCCGAGATTTTACGAAGGTTACATTAATCGGGAGAGTTCTACGCCGTTGGCCATCGATAAATTTGGTGATGACCCTGGCAGCGACAACCTACTCGTTTGCTACTTCCTTCACCATGTCGTCCTCTGACATATCCATGACATCACTGCAGTAGATGACTCCCCTGCATGAATTTATGGAAACTGGTATCGAGACGACAACATCATGAGTATGGAACTTCGCCAACTTTAGCAGTTCCGCCACCTGATTCGTCGATTTCACTTTAATCAGCAAGTCACCACTAGCCAGTTTCCTTATCACTTCAACAGGCCCAGACCATCCATCGGTGACCTACCTCATTAGAAAGGGATTGAGGGAGGCGAAGGTCGTTGCTACGGTCGCATGGGCTAAAACAAAATCCGCATTTTAATTCTTAATAGAAGGTCCGTCACCACTACCCCTTACTTGAGATCGCTAATATCCACAAAACCAGAAGGCATCCTGGCATTAAGTGAAAGTTGTATTTCTGTCGGAAGCTCTTCCCGTCGATCACGCGACGGCAAGTGCGCAACGTCGTGCAAGGGTTCGAAGTGTGCCAGTCTATTAGCACAGCGGCATTAAGGTGGGAAAGAGGGATATTAGGAGTTTCAGATTGTTGGAAAAGAGTCAGCATGGACATCTCCCACGTCGAGGACCAGCACTATCTGACACTGATAGACTGTGGCTCATCACGATATGCCATTTGGAGGAGACTGGTGTCATTGACCTACAATGCCATCACTATTCGCATTTCGACGTTCTGAGAGTTCGCCAGCTGTTGGGGGATAAGCGCCATATATCGTTGTGCAAACGTCCCTTCAGACAACTGATATCGGAATGAAGTCATCGGTCGGTGAAGACAATAGTGGCGCGT
>JAUTXX010184154.1:0-15218 GCA_032273605.1 Panulirus laevicauda | reverse complement strand
GGGTTGGGCCATTCTTTCGCCTGTTTCCTTGCGCTACCTCGCTAACGCGGGAGACAGCGACATAGGATAATAATAAATAAAATAATCAATACATAATATGTCACCTTCCCTTTTACAATATCTTATACCATCTATACATGAAAAGTCATCCTGAAACACTGGTCATTAAAACTAAACATACAAGCTTACAGCAGAACCTCTCAATAACAATAATCTCAAATGGTGATCCCCTAAAAATAACAACAGCACTTGCTGTCAGCATTACTGATCACTGTTACTGATCAGAGGGAATGTTAAATGATATTGTAACAATGAGTGGAAAATACCTAACATTGTTGTTAACCAAAGGGAATCTTATTTGATAATAATGAACAGAGACCAAGGAAATACCAATGTCTTTAATCAGAAGTAACTGATATATCAAATGCACATTAGCAGCACTGTCTGGTTATCATTAGTGACCTGATCCATGAATTGTAGGAAATGCCACCTACCAATAAGGTGTTGTGACATTTCCTCAGTGAAGGTGGTTGGTTGTTGCAAGCAGTGTTCAATATACTAATCCCTCTCAGTAATGATACCCTCTCAATAACATCATCACTGTGGCGAATTATTTCATTATTGAGAGATTCTACTATTCAGTGCCTAATACTATACTTTCAACACTGTACTATATAACAATCAGTTAAACAAGCAAAAAAATACCTTCAGGTTATTGTTTGTGTGATGCATCCATGCTAACAAGAGAGCAGCAAACAGATCACCAGTGCCAGTAAAATTAGCTGGAAGCCGTGGGATGACTATATTGAGCTTGGTTTTACTCCCATCTGAAGGGCAATTTACAATATGAATAACAAAATAACAATGAATATGGATGGTACATTTCATACTATTTGCATAAATCTGTACCTGAACTCACAGCTCATTCTTTGTAACTCTAGATTTTCCTGCGGTGAGCACTACGTGCTAACCCTGCCTTTTGGCAAAATGTTAGGGGCAGCAGATAGAAGTAGTAGGTAGGAACATTGAGGCAGGAGCATTACATAGTAGTAGTCATTAGGAACATTAGGTAGGAGCCTCTGCAAACACTATGAAGAGTCTTCCTCTGACGGTGGCCTGTTAAGGGTGAGGCACTAAAGGCTACGAAGCAGCACTGGAGTTCTTTAGTTATGGATACTCTGTAGCTGTGGCCATCCCTATGAGGGAGTTACATTTGGAACAGGCATCAGATTTAGATAGATAGAAAGATCTGCTAGTGAAGAGTTTTAACACAACAAAGGTAGAAACTATCAAACAACCTCAACATTTTATAGCATAAATATATATGGTGTTTCCTGTGGGGCTGGATGGCACCAGGAATGGATGAATATGTACATGCCTAGATATGTATGTGCATGTGTACGTGTATACATTCCAGTGTGTCATAAAAGGTGGCTAAAAGGGGAGGGAATGGGGGGGGCTGGAAATCCTCCCCTCCAGTTTTTACTTTTCTCTTTCTCCCCTATCCCCAGGGATAAAATATAAATAAATGTATAAATAATCACATGGGAAAAAACATTCTTGTGCAATGACCACCCACACACCTCAATGTAGTCCATTCAGATCCCTACCACTCCATTAAAGATTAAGGTATACTGCTATCTAAGGTTATTCCATCAAACATACCCAATTTTGCCCTTAAAGAAAAAGACCTTTTTTTCCACTCATTATTACCCACCCTAAGGCTCACTTGAGATCCCATGGTTCCATTTCAGGAGTCTGTTGGGGAAGAGGGTCTTTGGGAGGGAAGTGTGCATTTGAAAGAAATAAGATTGTTTGGGAGGGAGGAATGGTGTCAGAGACAGATGAATGTGTTAAGGATAGTGGAGGGTGTTGGAGAAACAGTAGAGGTGTTGGAAGGGAGATTAATGGTGGGAAAGAAAAGTGTTGGGAGGATTAATGGTGGGGAAAGAAGAGGGTGTTAGGGAGGATTAATACCTTTGAGTACCTACAAAGAGATTTTGCCTGAATAGTAGGGCTTGCAATTAGCTTTTGCAAAGAGAGGAATTGAAAAGGGAGGAAAGAGGGTGTTACAAAGGGAGGGGGAAGAATGTTTGTGAAGTAAGTGACTGTTGGGGAGGGAGGAGGGTGTGGAGCAGGGACTTGGGGACATAGGGTGGATTTGGGGAGGGCAGGGAATTCTAAGCACTTTTTTCAAACTGACTCAGTTCCCTCAAGAAATATCTAAATAACCTCTAACTAATTATATGGAAAATAATCACAAAATAGAAGCGTTATCATAGAAAAAGTACAATACACATAAATGCTGTCTGACTTGTGTGCTTACTACTCATTATTTTAAGTCAAGATATACATTCTTAATTTTACAATGATTTTTACATAGGTCCCTTCAAAAGTGTCTGACTTCATTCAATCAAATCATGTGGGCAATAATTACAATGTACATGTGTAATTATTGCTGAAGCCCTGAGGAAGTTTTATGGTACATATGTGGTATGAAGACCTAGCCAATTTTCTGGTGAATCCAGTTTTTTGGGGGTTCCAGTTTTTTGGTAGTCAACCTTTAATACTTTCCTTAAAGACTACTTCCTTTAATTTTTTCAGGAATAGTAATGAAATATTCATAAAAGGGCAAAAGTTTTATATAACACAAAAGCCCCTCACTTGTAATTGATGAGGCCATTCCTATGAGCTCACTCTCAGAACTGAAGTCAGTACTGGAGAGGACAACTGTTTTCACTCCTTGCTGATGAAACCATTCCATCACCTCCGCTGCATCGCTTTCATTCTTTATTTTCTGTCCACTCAGCAGCCTAGTAAGGCAGAATGTTAAACATTATGACATATAATGCTCCTAATATATCACTAAATAGCATCAATATCTCCATAAATGAGTTTCGATGAAATGAAAACTATCAGTAACAAATGGATAGGGAATTAAATTACTTGCCTGAAAACACAGAAGTTAACAAGAAGGAACACAGGGAAAGTGTTCTGACAAAAGTAGCAATGCACAATGCACTAAAAAAATTGTATGCAAGATATCTGCTAATGCATGGAATACAAATGTGAAGCAAAGCTAGAGGAAACATATCAGTTTTGTTGTATGACAAAGAAATAATTTTTATGCAAAGTACTTACTCGGCCTCATACTGATTAGGAGAAATAATGTCTGCCAAAGGAACAATATGTTCCCTGTATACAGGCAACAGTTCCTCTGGTACATACATTTTCCCATTGTCTCCCATTACAGGATCACAAACTGAAATAAATACGTTTATCATAAAACCTGATGTCAAATGCAATGCTATGTAACTCTGAACTAAGAGAAAACCATTCTTTAGTACAGTAAAACTCGTGTTTTTCTACCAGTGTGAGACAAATATCCCTTTTACTGTCCTGTAAGACTATAACAATCTTACAAGTGACCCACTAAATGGAAAAGGCCACAGGACAATACCGTATCAAATACCATAAACTTGGGGCTTTTGTACACCACTCCCATTATGATTTTTTCCCACACCTGTTTGCAGTTTACCACTTCAGCAAGGTAGCACCAAGAACAGATGAAAGATTGGCCTCATTTGCTCATGTCGTCTCTAGCTGTAATGCATAATGCATCCAAACTAGAGCCCCCTATCTGGAACCAGATCCCACAGACCTTCCAGAGGTTTCCCTTCACTACTTCAAATACTTTGGTTCTGCCCACAGACAGCATGTCACCCCTGTAAACCAAATTGCCCAAATTCACTCTATTCCCTGCATGCCTCAATCTTGATAACTCAAGGTCTCTTTCACTCTATCTTTCCACCTCCTCCACCTTCCTCCTTTCCTTGCTCCCTCCACTTCTAACATGTATACCATCTTAGTTATCCTCTCCATATGTCCAAACAATTTCAGCACACCTTCAACTCTCCTGAATATACTCTTCTTACTTCTTCACCTTTCTCTGACCAATTCTACTTCTTGTTTGGTCAACAGCAAACTGAGGAAGACAATGCCAGCGCAATTACACAGCTCTATAATATCAACTGTGAAATAATTGGTTTTGGTTCATTATTCATAACAACTAGAAGGTGTATGTGAGCAAGGCTACTGCTTTGCTTATTCCTGAGGCTAGCTATTTACAGTAGGAAACACTATGAAATAAAAAAACAGTCGGAGAATTTTGATCCCCTAGATGTAGCAACGAGATTTTTAGGGGAAAATTAAGGAGAGAATGCAGTTGTGGGGTTCACAAGCATTAAACAGTTGCATAACCTGTTACATGGAGTTGTAACATAAGTTAGAGATGATGTCTACCCTTAGAAAAAAAAGCCTAGTGATTCTGGCCTTTATCTGCATACTTCTATAAAGTTCTCCCTACCCCAACCATCCCTGTTATACAGGATCCTTAACCATCTTGAATAAACGTCATTTCCATATAAAATACAATATAATAACAAACAACAGATATAGCTAGAAAGCTAGCTAAAAAAAAAAAAAAAAAATGGGTTGATGTCGATGGGTAAGTGGGCAGAGTAAAGGGGACAAAATCATTTGCAGATGCCAAAGGTGAACTAGAAGAAACTGAATGGGAAGATTCTTGTGGCTTCTCTTGCAGTTAGTTTGACCCGGAAGAATTTATCCGAGAACTGTTGGACTGAATTTGTTTTCTTCTACTGATGCCTTTTAAAATGTACTATTATGGTTTTGGAAGGTAAGCAGAGTGCTTCCCAGTTTGTACAATACCCATTCACCAGCATCAAAGTAATTCAAAACATTTCACCAAAAGTCAGACACAAGAACTGAACATAACACAGTAACAATGCTATGGCCAGGGTTAAGCTGCAGTAACAATCATACACTTTTGAAGATATAATTTTCTTGTAAATATGAAAATTCTAAGCCAAATTCTTATCTAAAGTTAAACTTGATTTTTACACTTCAGTTTTAATATATGACACACCCAACCACAAAATTCCAGCCCTACCATATACTAAGTTGGGGTTGACTGTCTTCAGATGTTCCACAACACTCTTCACTTTTTTGAGAAAGGACACAGATCCAATGTAACCAGTTAAAAGATGCGAGTAGTAGTCGATGCTATTGTTCTTCAACCCTTCAATCAGTTCACCTGTAAAATAATAAAAAAAAAAAAAAAATAAAAGGGACTAGAGTGGCTGCTGAATGTAATTTTGGAAAATATTATCAATGACAAAGTATTGAGTAAAAATGTAATCAATACAAACAGATTTTTTTGTCATTACAGTACAAACTTTTCATATCAACTCTACAGCTGCAGCCTAAGTATGGGGTCTGTTACGGACAGTATTTTCTCACCTTTAACTACACCCAGAGCAGAGATATAATGTAAATACTGTAGCCTTTTGAAAAATTCTGCTATCCAAGCACTTCTACCTCTGCAGGGTTCAAAGGCCATTACCTTGTACAGGTTGAACCTCCATAAACCACTAATGTACAAACAAGCATTGTTAGGAATATACAAATCTTCTAAAGCCAGAAAACTACCTGTGGACATGACTAATAGTTTTTGGAACAGTAACTCTGAGAATGTTCAACCCATGACTGATCTTTTCAATGAGTTACTTGCTAAAGGAAAAGCTCCAGAGGAATGGAAGTTTGCCAATTCAAATGATATTAAAAAAGGGTTGTAAGTCACAATTGGGATATTACTGTCTAATTAGCTAAACCTGTAGATGGAAAAATTATGGAAACCATCATCTGAGACAAAATTGTAAACCATTGGACTACCACTTAGTAAAAAATTTTCAGCATGGTTTTTAATGAAATGACTTGTCTAACAAATCTGCTTGATTTCTTTTATGATATAATCGACATGTATAATAAAAGTAATGTTATCTGTCTGGACTATCAAAAAACATTTGATATAGTTCCACATCTAAAGTTAATAGCAAAGTTTAAGTCACATGGTACTGATACAGTTTCACTTTCATGGATAAGAAACTGGCTGACTGGCCATATACAAAGACCTGTGATTAATGGTCAAGTATCAGAATGGTTGGACATAAAAAGTGGCGAGTCATACGGATCACCCTTGGGACCAGGTCGCATTCTCATATGTATTAATGCTACAAATAATGACCTGCATTTCAGAAGATATCTAACTTCACAGATGATATGAAGCTAGAAAGTAAATATACATATGAACTTGAATATCTGCAGCTTCAAACCAAACTGCAAACCACTAACTGGAGAGATATGTCAAAGCTGTAGTGCTGTATCCTAACTGAAATTGACACTCATTAATCTAATATCCTGATGAATGATGAAAAGGTGAGTGATCTACACACACAATCAAAATCAGGCAAGTGAGTTAAAACTCAGAAATACCAGGCACTGCAACACAGAGGTGCCCTTGAACTCATAATAACCATGAAAAATGCTGCAACAAGTACGTTAACACTTAAAAACAACATTACAGCCAACACAATATTCAACAACATGTTCCCTAAACAGCCAACATAGTATTCAACAACATGTTCCCTTATGTAAATTGGACCGTGGAATGTCTACACTCTTACTCTTAACACTTAGTGCCTGACTAATAAGCTACTGATAAGCTAACTAAAGGAACAAGTAGCAAGTCTATCAAAAGTTTTTCCCTTGCAAGCCAGCAACACTGGGGCTGGTGACCCCAGTGATGCAAAACTAATTCACAAATATGTTGTATACCTATTTTCACTCCATTCACCTCAAATGAAGGGGAAGAAGGTGGGTGGGTAGGTCGATAGGTGCATGGGTAGGTTGGGGGGTAGGAATGTTGGTAGACAGGTAAAAAGATAGACAGAAAGACGTACACAAATGGATCAACACAGTTAGACAGGTAAATGCAGTAACTAGAAGTACAGAAAAACAGATATGTATTCATAGAGAAAACACATCTTAATAAACCAAGTCGTCAAAATTATTAAAAGTTAAACTTATATTATGTACAAAAAATACATCTTAATAAACCAAGTCGCCAAAATGTACAATACTCTTAAAGTGCTGCTTACCCAGCTCGGTGTCATTCAAAACTTGGCCTTTGAAAGACTTATAGCCTGTGTGATTGGAAAACTGTACAGAATTGATGGTGTCTACTTCAAAGCCCAGAACCTGTCGGCAACATTACAGAGTAAAATCATCTAAATGAAAAAAAGAAACCATTTCAGACTAAAATTTAACTTTCAAGTTGACACAAAATTTTGTGAATATATTTCCTAAGATATTCTCAGGTTTTTCTCTTATAATAAAGTATTATTAACTTTTTATTTTATCATTCAAATCTACAAACTGTATACAAATTGCTTATTTTGTAAAACTCAACTAATTCTCAAACACTTAAAGCTTACCTGAAGAGGAAAGCAGGCACTTTTGTTCCCTACATAACCAGATACGACATGACTCTGAATGGACAGCACTCGAACACAGTCACCATCCATGCTTGATTGATATGGAAAGAAAAATGTGCAATGATAAAAGGTTATTTCTAGTATTCCAAGAAGTCACCTAAATGTACAAAGAAACTGAACAAAGCAGTAGTCTACAGATGAACTTCCTCTTTTTCAAAACAACTGCTATCTATAGAAGCATACCAGCAGAGATTACAAATTCTTAATATCGTCTTTACAAATAGATATACTCCAATTCTTCACACCTGAAAATATGACATAACTCAAGATTAGACTTAGTCTTATCTGATAATACTAGTCCTTAGTCTAAGTCTAACTCACTCATAATGATCTACTGACTTTACATGTAATATCTAATCTTGCCATGTACCTTAACTATCTCAATGTTCATTCTATAATCTCAATCATTCCAACTTACAGCTCTGTTATCCTCATGTCCATAGTACAGTGAACTAATTTGCCATAAACTAATCATTAAGGGCAACAATGTGCCAGATCAGATGATTTAAAACTTAATGACTTACCACAGCATTAAAGAAATATATACATTGTAATCAAGTTGCAACCATGACAACCATGAAATATATACAAGATAACAAACAGATTTAAGAAAGAAAAACAAAACCATCAAAAAATTGAAAAAAGAAATTTTCACATTGTGAAGAAAACTAAAGATTTCTCTAAATATGTAAGAAGGAAAAAATGAAAGATACTACTGGTCCATTATCTACTGAAAATGGTACATTAACTACAGTAGTAACAATACAGACATGGTTTCTTCCAAAGAAGTATACCAGGAGAGTCTACTAAAATTTCCTTCAACATTCCACAAGCATAAGATATATTACTAAGTACCAAAACTGAAAAATGATAATAGAGTTCTTTGATATTACTAAGTGCAATAAGTGGGTCTCTAAAATACTCTCAAATGTCATGCACTTCCACTTTCAAAAAACCTTCGTTAAAGCATCAGATAAATGATTACTAATTAGAATAACAACCCGGTAAAGGAAACACTCTTTCTCTGGACAATGCACAGGCCTAAGGAAAAGAAACAACATGATATTAGATGAAAAGTGTCTGACTGGCTTCATGTGAAATGTGGGTGAACACAACTTTCAGTCCTTGGACACACTTTCCATCATCTACTTCAATATCATGGGGACAGTTATCATCAACAGAATTTCAAAACTTGCCATTGACAAAATTTGGGAAAGGAAGATTGATTTAAGATTCAAAGTGATTTAAATCCACTGATAGAGTGGCACATCAAAACATTAATGAATAATACACCACTACTAGAAATAAAAGAAAAGGACAAAGGAAGAATTATCAGTAATGATCTGAAATGAAAAAAGAAGCTTAATTGCACACAATAAAGCCAACACAATACTGGGCTTCATAGCTAGATACAAAAATGATAAAACTCTATATAATGCCCTGGTCAAATCAAATTTGGAGTATGTTGTTCAAATCTGTTCACCAAACTAGTTCAAAGTGAAGAATATCTACACTTATTCAAAGAGCAACAAAACTACTTCTGTCACTCAGAAATAAGCCTTTTGGGAGAGAGAGAGAGAGAGAGAGAGAGAGAGAGAGAGAGAGAGAGAGAGAGAGAGAGAGAGATATATTCTCTCTTAAGAAAGTGTGGAATCTGAAATCTTATAAAGATTTTCAGTACATTAATTTCCACAACATGTAAAGGCAAATTTCAAGTTAAAAGACTTGGAAGACCAGGAATAAAAGTACAAAATCAAATGGAAGTATAGTGCATTAGCAATGAAGACTTTTTTTTTTCTTTTTTTAGCAGCAGATTTACAAAACAATGAAATACTATTACCACTAGATGTAAATGTGAAGAATATCAATACCTTCAAATCAAGGTCAGACAAATAGCTTAATCTTATCTGATACCTGTAAACAGTCCTGATTCAGAGGAAGAAAAAAAAAATCCTCAAAAAATTAGCTAATTTTTCTCTCTCCTAGTTCAACCACTGAGAAAAATGCTGAAGGTCAAAGTAATTCTTTACTGATAGGTAGTTTTGTGAGGGTTTTCATAGGTTCTGCTTATTTCCTGATGTGCTTCACCTATTTTTTCATTAATTAACTCCAACCCTTCCCACTAATGACATTCATCATTGTGCAAAAAAGAAAATATCAATCATTCTCTCCCAAGAAATTCTCACTCTGGGTACGAGTGAAAAGCAATACCATCTCATTCAGGAGTTTCACACTCCAACCGAGACCATAATTTCCCCATTACTAAATGTAGCGCAGCCTTGAAATTGAGAAAACCATGTAAAAGGGGTCTTGAGGTTATATAACAAAAGTCCTATTAACATATATAAGACATGACTTTTGAAAATATTATGATTCATAAACATATCAATAAAAGTGCAAGTCAGCTCTGTATTGCTCAAGCCTTGGACACAATACAAACTGATTCTGTTGATATAGTGGTGGGTGTAGCATCTAGAGAATACAATAAAGGTTGAAGAGATTGATCAGGTACACTTTTTCTTATTCTACAACATCAATTATGGCAACAGTGGTGACAGTTATGGAGATCAGACAATATTTGGAAATTATTAACCTTATAGTGAAATACTTGCAAAACAAAATTAACAAACTATAATAACCTCAGCTAATCTTTCCTAGTTATATAACACATCAAAACTAACTTTGGACACTTGGTGATCACATCTGAAGAACCCCTTTCATAATATGTCCTAACCTGTTCTAAACAAGGATAAATTT
The DNA here is from genome assembly GCA_032273605.1 of Panulirus laevicauda. Taxonomy (NCBI): domain Eukaryota; kingdom Metazoa; phylum Arthropoda; class Malacostraca; order Decapoda; family Palinuridae; genus Panulirus; species Panulirus laevicauda. Next base: position 5,046 of record JAUTXX010184154.1, on the reverse strand, counting down.
GTACTTAAATGTAGGAAAACTGTGGGTAGAGCTAATCTTTGGATAATCGCAACCTCCCCTCACAGCTGAACCTTGTGATACTACTGTATCAACATTAATGTAGTCTGCTTCTTGCCACCCACTTGTAGACATTCAACAGCAGATGGAGTGATGCCCAATAATCAAGTGTGTTGTATATACTTCCATTTGATTTTGTACTTTTATTCCTGGTCTTTCATATCTTTAAACTTGACATTTGCCTTTTTATGTTGTGGAAATTAGTGCACCGAAAACCTTTCTGAGATTTCAGATTCTCACTTGGTCACACTGGGTTTTCCTGTGTCCTTGGGTTTTCCTTAGTTCTGTTATTTCTATTTCAGCAACACCACATTTCCCCCACTCACCACTACTGCCTTCTCTAATACACTCGACATCTTTTATTCTATTCTCAAAACACTATACCACCATAACAAAACAAAAACACTCAATAGCGAAGGCTAATTCTGATGCATACCTAAACTGGTGTGTCGATCTTAATTTCACTGCCTCCAGTGATATTGCTGGAGAGCTCTTACAAGAAAAATAAGTTAAAACTTTACTAACCCTAGATCTCAGGGAGATGCCAGACACTTTGGCCCCTACCAAAAATCTTCCCCAAAGTCTTACATTTACAAATACTTAAGTAAACACAAACTTATCAAGACTGACCTAAAGCAGCCTTGCCTAAGGTAGGGGAAAAACTCTCAATAGGGGCATAAGTGCCTCCCACCCCAATGAGGCTCTACCCATCAACCTTCCTCAAGAAATACCTCTAGACTGTCCTATCAACCTTCCTCAAGAAATATCTCTAGACTGTCTCACCTGTAATGAAAAGTAACAAGGAAAAAAAATCATGTCGGCATAATAGCATCTGACCTAATGGTGCTAACACAGTCAATTCTTTTAGGTAAAATAACCAAGAGGAAGTGTTAATCACATTCAAATTCATAAGTAAAATAACAAAATGGTATTGCTAATCATTCATAACTTAGAAAACCACAAGCTAACCACATTCCAAAGCCTCTGTCATGTTATCAATCGGTAATGGCTCCACTATACTGAACCAACAGATCTAAGCACGTGCCAACATATCAACATATGAGAGAAGGACTTTCTTATTACGTAATTTTTAACAGGTATCAGTTGGGAAGGGCTTTTCCACTGTAAACTACAATCTGCATAAAACAACCCTAACAAGAACCACTGTTACCCATGTTTTTACCTTTCATGACTCATACAGATGGTTGGGACAGCTAGAATGGCCTTGGTTGATTAGATTAAGTAAGAGTTAAGGATTATGGGCCACTCAGCTGTTACAAAAAATAAACACCCAGATACTACAATAGTAAGAGGTCTGACACACAACGTCAGTAACTGATTATCGCTACCTAACACAGTAATGTGTTCACTGATAATTATAATTCGAAGTACGGCGAAATACCCAAATTCGTTACTTTAATCCATCTTTCCCTAAATACCTTTCAGATGACATCTTGAGGTCAGATTGCTTCGGTGATACAGAGCAACCCGGCTTCACTGTCCTCCCCCACCGGTTGCTCTCCACACACTGACACTGAGGGTCGGCAGCGCACTCTAGTATTGCATCACCTGATCAATGGTCGCCTTCCTTCTCATTATCATCTCAGCACATTTGGCTTTTGGTTATTTCACCTTAATGCTAACCGATCACTTCATAAGTATATCCTCCCAAGTTCACTCTAACCTAGCCAAAAATGTTTTCATTAAATGAGAGCTGTATTAAAGGAACATAATGTGGTTATCATTGTTTCTGCTACTTCCCTCGACGTCCCCTTAAAACTATATCCTTCAAGTCACCATCATTGACCGCAGATGGGTCAGTATTACTATCAGACACTCAAGGTCATAATAACATCCACTGATAATCCCAAATGTGTATGGCCCTGCAAGCAAGTTCAAACTCTTTGTCCTCGATAACAATTTTGAACATTGCTAACAAAACACAGAGCTGCAAACTACATTTGCAAGCAAAGGAGACTTTAAAATATGGAATCATGATTCATATATTTTCTTTATATCACTCTCACATTTGTAGACATTTCAGGAGTAGCTGTGTCATCTTAACTCATGCGTATACGTATAATGACGACTCAAGAGAGTGTTCTATCAACATGCATAACACACCACGGCTGCATTAGCATGTACAGGCAGCTGCTGCTGGTGAAGGTCACCCTGCCATAACGTACCTCTTAGTTTAGGAATAATGAGACTGTCGAATCAAGCATCTCATTGTGTTCCTGAGGATGGAAATATCGTAACTTAATAGTCCCATGGTGTTACTGCAAAAGAGATGAGGCGTTGCCAAGGTCCCTTAGCTGAGTTTGCAGCCTGTAGGTGTAGTGAGAAAGATATAGCCGAGGATGATTTGTTGTTCTGCAGGACAGAAACAAGCACTGACGAGGTACTGCAATAAAGAGAGGCGTTGATGAGATTGCGCGATTGTGCTGCTGAAGCGCTTGGACGACGTTCATTGTTTGCAAGTGCAGGAGATGACTTGACCCTACGAGCTCTTCATGAAGGGGAAAAACGTCGGGAAGCCTTATTCAAACATTGCTAGTGCAAAGGGATAGTTGACAAGGCTTAGGGTCAAGCTCCCATTAGGTTCGAATCCTGGTCGCGGCTGGCGGTCCACAGTCCACCCAGCTGTTCAACTTCCCCTGGGGCCTCGTTGATAAAATGAGTCCCTGATAATAGGCCAGGGTGTGTGCGTGTGCTATTGTTACAATTCGAAATTGGATTGACTGATTTCAAGAGATGCTCTGAATTTAAAGTTACTTTAAACGTAGTTTTCTTATCAGTTAACTATGGTTGTCGTTTATAGGCACAGTCTTATCCACTATCAAGAGCATTAACATAATTTTTTCATGAAATTTTGATAGAATCTTTTTCTAACAAGGGTTGATAATCTTGAAAATTATAGTTATATACTTTTAAGTCATTTCCTTACTACTGACAACTCTAGTAGGGTCGTATACGTTTTTGAGTGATTTGTGATCGGCTGGAAGTTTTGTTTAACCCTCAGTGACCATTCAGGCAACGATGAGAGATTTTTCTCAAGTTCTTAACATTTCCCACACCTATTCACAAAGTGATTCCCTTAACAAAAGCGCACATCTTACACGGACTGCCATGTAACAAAACACTAACAGTGATGTAAAGTGTATGGTGTCGAATAGAATTTATCCTGGAACATTATTTTCTCTGTTGTTTTACTGTAGGCAGATCCGCTTTTACCCACAGATAATCTGCTCATTTTACTTATTTCATTAAGTCATGTCATGTCAGAGACCGACGCAGCATTTTCAGCATGACTTAATGAAACTCGGCGAGTCAGGATAATAGCGTTATTACACTGGTGTTGCTGACAGAACAATCATTGTCTTGTCTACTCGTCTGCTGGTTTCTACGTGTGTGTGTGTGTGTGTGGTGGGAAGGGAGAGGGAGAATCTCTTCAGTTATATGCTTCACTCAGCAAAATATCGATTGAAGAATAAATGTAGATTAATGTAAGCTTTAGTAACTGTTTTCTTTAACAGAAAATCGAGATACCCGGTCAACAGTGACTTGACTAAACAACCATTTCGATGGTCGAATTGCTGGTAATGACCCATAACTGCCTGGCTCCGCCCACATCCTAGCAGCAGTCACGCCTACTCTGGCCTTCCTGGCGGTAATACAAACAGAAAACAGTCTTGACTGTGGCCGAAGATTTTTTGTGTGGCCTTAATATATAAAACTATTAAAGGATATGCAGGTTATTACCCGGTGCTACTGCAGGAGGATAGAGGCGTTACCGAGGTCCTGTGATGGTGTAATAGATATGAGTCACATTCTGGTCTCGTAGTACCGCTGCAGGAGGGAAGAGGCATTGCCGAAGTCCCATAGTTATGCTGCATGACAAACAAAAGGAAACGTGGAAGCTGTGGCAAGTCATGGGGTGGGAGCACTGGGGAATATGTGGAAGGCTGTCACTGTCTTGGGGAGGGTCGAAGGTGAATATATTTCCAGGTACAGTAATCCCATCAGTGTTGTATGGATGCATGTGAGACTTGGGCTATAGTTGAAAATGTATAGATAAGGGTAATTGTATTAGAAATAAAATATTCAAGGACGATATGTGGTGCCAGGAGGGTTGATCGAGTAATAATGACATAAGGAGAGGATGAGTGTTGAGAATGACAACGAGTTTATGTGTTCAGGGTGAAGGGGACTAAGGAACAAGGGGGAACCGAATTGGAGACACAAGGATGGAGTAAGATTTTGGGTGCTCGGAATCTGAACATGCTGGATGTTAATAGGTGTGCACAGGACATAGTAAACTGGAGCGAGGTGGTACACAGGGAGGGCCATTTTGTCATTGGACTGAGCCAGGGTATATGAGGCAGCGAAGCAGCCAGAGGAATTGTCTGTTGGGTCTGGGTTAGAATATGAGTAGAATATGAGGCTTCGTTCCAATGCATGTACACACAACCGCTAAAGAATGGATGTGAGCAAATGAGATTTGTTCTTAGTCTGTTCCTGGCACTATTGTCAACACAGGAAACAGCGAGCAAACATGAAATAAAGAAAAAAATGTATATACTATAAAGGCATATAAACTTACAATCCAGGTTTTACGTAAGACTTTATCTTACATCAAACAAATTTGGAAGATGCTTTTGATACCAATGGTTTGTTTATTCATAACTTAGGAAATATGTGCATCCCCGTAGCCCTCTTGGGATCACTGTAACAAGACAGTTTAAAATTGTGACGCCGCAGGTTGTCTAGAACAACTTGAGGCTTGAACTGCCACAATCGATGCCATATCCTACAGTATTACGATATAGATAAAGAAAGTCTTGCAATAAAAAATGCACCATCGCTCTTTATTAGCAAACTCCATTATCTTTAAGCTCACATAAATAATCCTAATAATGCATGCCATAATAACATTCAATCAGAAACTCTGAGTTTCATCCTTACGGAACAATCTCAAATCAACTATAT
>JAUTXX010184044.1:4424-15218 GCA_032273605.1 Panulirus laevicauda | reverse complement strand
GAGAGAGAGAGAGAGAGAGAGAGAGAGAGAGAGAGAGAGAGAGAGAGGAACGAGACATTAAGTTCAGGAGATCTCGAGATGATGTTGCAAAGCCCAAGCAAAAGTTCATTGGACCAGAGAAAGTTAGAGAACAGTGGTGAAATAAACAGGAGAGAAAAGATAAGCCGGAGAGTAGGTGAACAAAACGCAGAGAAAAGTGGTGAATAAGTCGAACAGAAAGATGAATAAACCGGAGACAAGGGTGGTGAGTAAACTAGAGAGAACAGTGGATCATTGAGAGAAAGATGGTGAACATAACAGCAAGAGATAGGCAAAAACTAGGAAGTTTTAAGTGTACAAAAAAGTCAGAGAAAATAAGTGGATAAGGATAAGAAAAATTAGAAAAAACAAACCAAGAAAGACTTTGGAAGAGCAAAAGAAACTTAAGATATGTTGGGAAGCGTCAGGGAGACGTAAAGACCAAGTCAGCAAAAATAAAAAACATTTTGTGAATGTTAGCGAGAGTCAAAAAAAACAAAGATGAGTTACGATGGGTCAAAAAGACCTAGGGAGAGTAAGACGAAGGCAAAAACTCTCTGAAGAATTACGAAAGTTAAAGAAAATACACCCAAGATAAATAAGGAGGAGTCAGGAAAGCCTAAGGAGAGTCAGGAAGGCCTAAGGAGAGTCATGAAGAGTCAAAAACACTGGGGAGAGTTAGGGAGAGTCAAGAAGAGCCAGACAAAGTTTAGAAGTCTAAAATATCTAGTGAGAGTTTAGAGATATGAGAGTTTAGAGAAGTCAAAAACATCTTGGGAGAGTTAGTATAAGCATAAAAAACCCTAGGAAGAATTAGAATGAACAAAATACATTAAGCAAAGTCAGAAATAAATATACAACGGCCTAGAGAGAGTTAGACCAAGTATAGAAAAACCTAGAGAGAATTAAAACGAGTATAATAAATCTATGGAGAGTTAGAACGTATAGAAATCCTAAGGAGAGTTAGAATGAGTATACATAAAACTAGGCATAGTTATAACGCGTACAAAAAAACGAAGGCGAATTAGAATGGTTATACAAGTTAGAATGGCATAAAAAATTAAGGTGAGTTAGGAGAAGTCAAAAATCCCCTTGGATGAGTTTTTCAAGTGTCAAAAAAGACCTTGGGAGAGTTTAAGAGGGAACCAGAAACATCTTGTGAGAGTTAAGTCACAAAAGACCAAAAGAGAGTCATCGAGAGTCCAAAAACATCTTGGGAGAGTTGGAAAGAGTCAGAAAGACCTAAAGCGAGGTGGAAAGACTCAAGAATGTCTTGGAAGTAATCAAGGTAATCCCACACACGTCAGCAAGGACCAAGACGGGCTACAACCGAGCCTGGAGGGGAGAGAGAGAGAGAGAGAGAGAGAGAGAGAGAGAGAGAGAGAGAGAGAGAGAGAGAGCACCAGTGCAAAGACCGTCAATGTCTTGCGCTGGAAAGCTGTGTGGAAGAACATAGGAAAAGACGCACAGAGATTTTGAACGAACGGGAAGACAGACAGACAGATAAGCAGAGGAAGGAATAAAACAAGCAAGACGACCAAACGAAACAGACGGACACACACAGAAGTGAACAACAGAACAGACAGACAGAGATGAACATAGGCAGTCAGAGAGACAGAGATGAACAGATAAAGAAAAAGGACAGAGTAAAGGTCTGGACAAACAAACGAAAAGAAATAACATCTGGACAGACTGACAGTGACACAGACGATATGATGAAAGGCAAGGAAAGCAAAAAAAAAAAAGAAAAGGAAAAAAATCAAAGTGCCATACAAAACCATAGGCAGCCATGATGACCACAGAACACAGGAAAGCTAAGAACCCAGTTTTCTAATGACCTCGACAGTGTAACTTCCTCACCACATAAACCTCGGTGTGAGGAGGAGGGGGGATACGCCTCCTCCTCCTCCTCCTCCTCCCCTTGGGCCAGCAATTCCTCGCCAGTTAATAAGGGTAAAACACACACACACACACACACACACACACACACACACCAAACGCCGCTTCTGCTTTGAGACTCGTACATTTTCAGTTTCGCGCAGCGTGTTCGTCACTTTTATGCCACCTCCTGCCACCTCCTACCCACCAACCGCTACCACCACATTCTCACTGGTTGGTTTTTACGAAGCTTCTCTTTGTGGGGCGGCTGGCTAAAGAGAGTCTTGTGTGTGTGTGTGTGTGTGTGTGTGTGTGTGTGTGTGTGTGTGTGTGTGTGTGTGTGTGTGTGTGTGTGTGTGTGTAAGAACACGGTTCATTTCATGCCAGGTTAAGAGACGGGGAACACCAGTATAAAACCATCTCCCCGGGGGTAGACAAACCAGTGATCACCCAGCACCACAGCGCGGCCGACGTACGACAAAGACCTGTCAATGAATGAGCGCCATATTCGGCTGTTGTGAGCAACAACTGACATCAAATCCCCCTTGTTTCCGGCGCTGCAAATCACTACTTTCTCCTCGTTCTCTCACCAGTCCTTGACGCCATCCCATTATTCAACACCCTCAGTACCCTCCACGATCACTATGGGGGATAGATGACTTACCTGTGACACGTAGGTGTACAACAAGGTACAAAATACATCACAAACCCTCCAGTGTCAAGGTCAATCTGTGACGTCAGGGAGAGATGCCATGCCTCGCCAGCGAGTTGTGACGCAGCCACTTGACTCTTAGGTTGTACACGTCATGTTGTCAAGTGGGTTATATATTACAATACTATTATGCTCTACGCTCACGTGATCCACACGGTTACAGACATGAATGAGTATAATTATCATGATCACTAATGTCAATTCCAGCCTGTCTTATTACGTCATAACCTTATTTATCTAAACTTTTTTTTTCAACTAGTTCATATTACTAATTGCGTCACAAAGTATCTTCACACGAAGCAATAACACTGGCGTCCCGTGAACAACAATGTGTAACTATGTTCCATAACTAGTTTTCCTGAGGAATTCCTGAACCATGTCGTACCTGCGGGCTATGTTGTATCACCGTACAGCTTTTTATTGTCTTTCCAACGAGTGTTTCACCTTGAGTGACAGGGAATCAGTTGAGGATGGAAGGACCATTCTCAAGTCCTACTCCCACGTACCTTCGCACGCTTGACATCCCCAAGATAGTGGCTTAAATATGGTCCATTTGGACATTTTCCCACCTTGACTTCAGGTCATTCCTCCGTCTGTCGTACCAACGTTATAATGCGTCTCCCTCACAGAGCATCGTGTTCTCGTTATCTCGGACGTTGCATACTTCACCCAGACGCTTTTGTCTCACGAGCAAAAACCTACAGAATTCAATCCTCTTAGCAAGCCAGTTGCATACATCATCGAACTGTACTGGGCCCTTAAGTGCTCACTTGTTATCTTGGCTGCTTACAGAATGAAGCCCTGATTGGTAATCCCTCGACTCATCTGTGTAGCCCAAAGGTCTTCAGAAAGTACAGGAACGCGCCGTCCATCAAGTCCTCTATTTCCTGAAGAATATAATGATCTTCAGAAAAGTTCAGTACATGGTCAAGATATGACTTTATCTCTCAAAATCAGTACTGATTCAGTTGATACAATTTCTAATACTATTTTAACAGCGTCTTGATTATCCTTTCCAGAAGTGTGCCCAACATATCTGCCAAATGTAGAGCGAATTTTTAATGATCACCCTCACAAAAAAATGGAATATATCATCTTACTCTTTTCCACTTCGCTGGAGCAGATCCCTCGTATAAAAACCTTTCAAACGTAGTTTTACCAATACGTCTGGAAGTTCTATACAGTCCCTAGTACCACCATTATTTTCCAGCCGCCTGATTTGCCGGAGGGCGTGGTGGTGCGTGGGAAGGCACCTTCTGCCTTACTACCCTGTCTCAGTCTATATGGATCAGGATTTTAAGTTATCATTACTGTCTTCCAGCACATAACCTCATCAATAAGCATCAGATCGCCAGCACAGGCTTTACGAGAAGTTTATCTGTCAAGCATTTGTGACGTTTTTTTAATATTCTCGTTTCAGCGTCACAAGCCCGTGCCAGTAACATATCTACAGAGTTGTCTTATTCTCTACATTGAAAACACTGAGTATGGACTTTCCATTCTCCATGTGCCTCTCGTGTACCTGCCCAACCACCCGCTGTCATCTAGTATTATCAATCAGGCGCCCCTGCACTACCCACACAACCCTCTGTACCGCCCACTCACTTTCACTTCAACCAAAACTGTTTCCTGTACCATACCAACCAGCGCAAGTCTAGGTCCCATCTTCACACCCTTCTGTACCTGCCCCACGTACCGTCTTCACACCCTTCTGTACCTGCCCCACGTACCGTCTTCACACCCTTCTGTACCTGCCACACTGACAGATGACTCTAGATGCCATCAACAGTCCAACAGTAAAGTGAATGCTTGGTACACCTTGGATCTAACGTCGTGTTCCCCTTCAGCCTGATGGAGAGGGCTGTGATATTCCCCAAGTGGTTACGACCGCTGACAAGCCCCTGGGGACGTGTGAGCATCGCCTTCACCACTAGGGTTTATTGGCCATGGTCCCTACCAGCTTGCATCAGTCGCCGCTCATAATGATCGTTCACCAATTGAGTACAACGGCGCAACCCTTGTGTATGATCGCCTGACCTCTAACTTGACCCCGAGAGGCCAGTCCATCATGTACAAGGGTCGAACGTAGTGTTTAAGGATCGTATAATCGTGCTCAAGGGGTCAAAGCATCCCCTGTTTATGGTGAAACCCTCCGTCATGCTCTGGCATCCAGTCCAAAGACATTAGAGAGAGGCTTGTGATAGTATCTGGTCTCCACTCAGTTCCGTTCCTTTCAGGTAGAACTTGTGGGTACGATAAACGTCTTGGGAATGAACCACGTGCCTGTACTGCCCAGGACGGAGCTCCAAGATAACAGAGGTTATAAACATCAAGCCAGTCTCACGGCGGTTTATCTCTGGTGTGACGTTAAGTCGCTCCAGTCATACTCCATTATCTAATGTACACACTCCACACTCAGGGTATGCCGTGGTCTGGCTAATGGCGAAGGCTTACAAGCCGCCAGTTCATGGGAGAAGAAGCCATAAAAAAATTTCCTGAGATGGGAAAGAGAACTAACACTGAGGCATAGAGTCAGCAGTCAGTCAGTGGCCAGTGTTTTTCAAAGTGAGAGATGAATCACCAGTGTCCTGAATCTACACACCTCAGCATTTCTGTGCACGTACCAGCAGCTGAAGCAGCAGTACCAGCACTCCATCTACGAGTTCGTCACATCCAAAGAGTACAAGAGGGAGATAATACCAGGGTCTTGAAGACTCTTACGTCAGTCTTCACAGCGGGTAGAAGAGTCTTATATTTAAGGGTCTTTTACAACACAGGACAAAACCGTGGCCTGTCTGACCCTTCCAAGCCAAGGACCACAGAGCCAAGATGGATGAAGGAGGCTTCCCAGTTTCTCGGCGCCTGGCATGGTTTTCACCACACCACTCCTGACATTCATGGTTCCACAGCTACAGAGAGGAACTGACCGGCAACAGTATACCATTGCTTACGATGGTGGTGTCCAAATATATAAGACCTTCATGGAAGGGGAAGTACACTACTCCAACACCCACATATACTTGACGCTCTTCCAAGCCCAGGTTTACTCGCCCCAGCAAGAAGGTACACTGGTACAGAAGAGGAAGCCTGGTTACAACCTCGACCATCCAGCATTATAAGCCAACCATCTGGGCCTCAGTGTACCATTAACACGTACGGGCTCTGCCCCCTGGCAAATACTGCCCCATGGACGAAAACTTCCCCTGGAGAGTACTATAATTGGGGCATTTAACGCCCCTTGGCTACAACTGCCCCTTGGCTAGTACTAATCCCTATCTTAACTCATCTAATTCTCCCCATCCACAACACACACACACACACACACACACACACACACACACACACACACACACACACACATTCCCAACTTTCGCCTCGTGAAATCCAATCATGTGTAACTGGGAGGCGACCGATGTTCCGTGTGGTCATGTGATATCCTACCAGGAGTTAATCCCAGCAAATGGCCTGTAGGTGCATGAGCCATCATCATCATCACCACCGCCACTACACAGATCATGCAAAGTAAAACATCATAAAAACAGTGACTGTAAATCATTAAATTTCCTTTCTATGTGGAATTCATGATTAACTGATAATTACGTTTACACTTCCCGAGATTCACACGTATATTCATTACAAATATACTTCCGCAGCGTAGTAAAGTGCATGTTCGTTGTAATTAGTAAAATGCATGTTCACAATACGAGGTGTAATACCTAATTACAGTATTAATACGACTGAGTATATCCTAGGAAAACATAGCTTATTTATTATATCCTGTACAGCGTACGTGTTGAAGGTAAACTATTACTGGATTTATAGTGCTTTTCCTGCCTTCACAGAGGCCTGCCCACTCTCATCACGTAGTAGAGGATGTGTTTAGTACTAAAGCTAGACTTGAGTGGCATGAAGAAGGTCAGGGTACGACGTGCGTGTGGGCGAGTGCGTAATTAATTACCTGCTCGTACTGCACGGGGAAGAGTCTTAAAGTTAGCTCGTGGGGCCCCACCTCTTTGAACTTTACGATCATACAACTTTTTAAAACTTGTGTATGTTGTGCACAGTCACAATCTTATCAGTCAGCTCAATCCTTTCCTCCATTATTCTAATACTGTGACCAGGTCATCCTCTACTCTTTCCTCTTCTATGGTGTAGAAATCTAAGGTCCTTGTGGTTTCCTTAGTGAGACACTTGAAGACGACCAGACGAAATACTGCCTTACATGCGCGTAACGCGCTCACTACACAATCAGCGAAGTTCAGCAGTGGTTGAAGCACAATTTCGACCACCATTTCTGCAGCAGAACCTGTAAGGAGACTGGTTCAATCCCTCCTGACGTAAAATTGCCATACTATCGTGGTCCTGGAGAGCATCAGCACCACCAATGTCCAATGCCCTCTGCGATCTTATCAACACATATACAAGCAAATCAGCTCCACCCTCCCTCTCAGTCTGTAATATTTGCGCGAGGATTCACAGACGTCTGGCAAACGTCTGTAACTAATGACAAAAATATAGAATCCTTGAAGCGAAAAAGCGAACGATTAAATACTGTGGACCTGTTTCTACCGTGATGTGTTAACAACACACAATATACTGTACTCTAGGTGACGTTTTATCATACAATGTCTTTTTAATGCACATTTGAAATGTACACTTTGTTCTCATGTTGGCAATATAGGCTAGGTTATCCAGGGGTGTACAGAGCAACTGCGTCAAGACGAGCACAATATAGCTAAATCCCTCAAGTATAAAAAAATTCCTCCGGTACAATCATGATGCACAAAGTTCAATAAAGAGTTGTGCTCTTCACTAAACGCCCCAGCTTGTCTTACTGAAGTTATAACGTCTGGCTATGAACACACTAGTCCAAGATTACATCACCGACGCACCTCTACCTGTGGAAGTCGCAAACCCGAGGAAAAGCGACCCCATTTTCTTTTCTCTCCTAAGTCTCATGTTGCAGACTTGAAGTAAATCTACAGTGCGGTCACTATCAACGGGCTGGTGTAAGCTGCGCCAAAATCTATCTAAGGAACGTGCGAGTCAAAAACAATATGGTCTTATGGAGGACCCCCAGCAAACAGCTGGGGCGATCAGATGGCGGCCATTGTGTACTCATTCCCTCCGTCCCGCCCAACAGAAGCTGAGGGAAAAATAAGCAAATATTTGACACCAATTTCTAGATCATTTTGCCATCATTTCTCACACCGAGGACACCACCTGGGTAAACCACGAGAGGCCAGAGGCAAACACACCAGACTATACCATGTGGTCAGAGACAAACACGGCAGACTATAGAGTTTCACACCATGACACGAGACGACCACGCGAGACCAGTCAACCAGAAGAGGTCAGGCAGGGCGAGACAGACCATGGACAACCATTCCAAAACACGACAACCAAACGGAGGCAAACACGCAAGATATGAGACACAACCGCGAGTGGAAGAGGCAACAATTCCAACTTATTCGAAGGCTGAGGGAACTGTTGGACGAGGTCAGAAATCACCAAATACTATCAGATAACCATACAAAACCAAGAAGGGCTTGTGGTAACCACCAGATAAGGAAAAAAACAAGAAAGGGAACTAGAAATAACTGGAGACAACCATACAATACTAGAAACAACCAGTAAGAGGGGCGATGATTTATGATCCTTTACGGTATCTAAGGTTCGAATACAGACATCTCCATACAGACAGCTCCTCATACTCTCATTTGTATCAACATTATGTACTTAATGAAAATAGAGGCTGTTTTTAACAAACTGAACAGTAAGGCATTTTATGTATACAGTGACCCCCACTCTTCAAACTCTTCTAAGTAATGGTAAAGCTTCGTCCTGTATATCAACAGACTATTTCCATCACAATCAAGTCTTTATGTACAGAGAGAAGTCGTAGGATTGGTCGTGAATAAGAGCTTTCCCTGTCTACTGATGCTCAAGTGTTTTAAAGACTTTATGCCGCTATTTCTGATAATGACAACAACGTAGGTCCGAGAGATTACTGTACTCACGTCAGTCGCACTCCCTTATCACCCCCGTTGTGACGTAAACCAACGTCATTCGACCAAACGAGGCCACAGTCAACGAAACAAGACCACAGGCAACTGTTAGAGACCAGACAAGCAAAGGGGGACAAAGAGAAACAGATGATAACAAGTGAAATCAAAGTAAAACAAGGAATCTGAAAAGCCCAGAGTTAAATATGCGAAGCTCAAGCCAGAACAGACGAAACCAGACAGCCAAACCAGATCACTGACAGCTAGATGAGGCCAGAGGCGTCCACGTGAGACCAGAGACGACTAGATAAGGCTGAAAACGACCGGGGTCTAAGAACAAACGTAGCTACAAACAACCGTTTTTAATTCTATTCCAAATCCTTCAAACTTTAACTGGCACTTTCCTTCATTTCTTGGCTCTGTATCCTTGTTTTATATTGTTCTGTGTCCTTGTTTTTTATAGCTATGTGTCCTTGTTTTCTATCGCTCTGTGTCCTTGTTTTTTTGTCGCTCTGTGTCTTTGTTACCATCGTAGGTTTTGCCTCCAGATGAAGAGGACGCTATAAGCCAACTAGCTAGTGACTAGGATAGCAGGTGACGCCCTCCCTATCCCCTCGGTCACCAGCGCTTCTAGCCTCAAATCTGGCGGAAGTACGTCATCACTACCTCATCATAACGTCATCGCATCGAAAATGTCTTCGACGGGTGAGTAGTGTCGGTCCTCACACCTGCTCAGGTGATCACTTTCATTCTATCATTAAGACCGACTTCAATGCATTTTAGAAAAGTTAAACACATCTAGTCCCCTACAGCCCGGGCTGGGTCCAGGCTGCGCGTCCAACAAAAGGAAAATATCTACGTAAAACAATTAAACAACTTTTATATCATCTTTATCCTGAGAAGCAGCGTGAGGACGGTGCTGAGCAACACTTCAGCGCCTTTTACCACACCTCCACCACCACCACACATACACACCAGGGCACTGAGGAGGGCGCCTCACACACACACACTGCACCGTCGCCGACACAGGCTTCAACACAACACCGGACTGTGAACGCGTTCATGGATCCTACAGACCGGAGAAGTGAGATTCGAAGTATTTTACTGTGACGGCCGCCCTCACGAACACTCCCTACACACCCTACGGTTTTGTGGCTGGTGTATCGTCCAAGCACCTCCACTCGCGGGGCGGCGGCGGGGGGGTGGCGGCGCCATGAATCAAATTATCTGCAGCATTAAACTGGTACGGGAAGTCAGCCAAAACTTACCGCACGCGGAGCAAATCTTGGCGAGTTAATTACCAACCTCTTTAATCATTACCGCCAAGTCTCGGGCGACGCTAATTTCCTCCCGGAGATGGACATCTGCCCCTCTCCAAGGGCACCGCCACTCTCCCGCTCTCCCAGGACACCTCGACCCTCTCACAGGGCATCTCGACCCTTCCTCTCCCAGGTCGCGCCGACACTCTTTGCCTCCCAGGGCACCTCCACCATCTCCCTTTCGACAAAGTACTACATAAAAGATCGCTATACAAAATTACAGCCCAAGTATTGGAAGCCTTATGTGCGCGTGGGTAGCGGACAGGCGTCCAGATACGAGGCAAAGTGTAGTATTAAATGTGGAGGTATCCAGCTGCCTCACTGTGACGAACGGAGTACCACAAGGCTGAGTGTAGGGCCCACATATCGTATATATCAATGATCTGAAGGCAAAACCATTGAATAAAATTTCATAACATGTCAATGACAAGGATTCAAAGTGATTCAGACAAACTGATAGAGATGTGAAGGATTTGTCAATGAAGTTTAGTAATGACAAATGCAAAGTAACACATCTTGGCGAGACAAATGTGAATTATGAATGAAACAAACGCGAAATAACGTACATACATGTCTATCATCCATATGCAAACCAATGCACTTATCGATCCATCATCATTTATTCAATTCCTCGCTCCTCTTGAATTACGAGTACACATTCCCAGCCCAGTCCTGATTGTTAATGGGAAACATTAATCAACATCCACGAGCAAGTATTTTTTTTTTTTACGTTAACTGAGATGGCACGGACAGGTGAGGGCCTAATCAAGGCCATCCCATTAACAATAGATATATATATACACACACCCTGGCCTGAGTCAGGCAGCCATTTTATCGACCTACCCCTTGGGGTGAATGGAAA
>JAUTXX010183934.1:0-15226 GCA_032273605.1 Panulirus laevicauda | reverse complement strand
CTCTCTCTCTCTCTCTCTCTCTCTCTCTCTCTCTCTCTCTCTCTCTCTCTCTCTCTCTCTCTCTCTCTCATTTTCAGGGGCTTCTTCTTCAACTCACAGATTAAAGAGTAAGGTACAAATATATCAGTACCAATGGAATAATCTAATTGTATCCACCTTGCATCGAAGCTTCTATAAAATGAACCATTCATTATACTTCCTCGTAAGACACAACAGAGAGTGTGATGAAGAAGCAGCAGTTATGGTACCAATCGTGCCCTGAGTGGGTCTAGCCGGATCAACACCAATCAATTTGTTTTTACTGAAGAGAGACCCAGAGAAACCCAACCCCATTTCCAAAACAATCTTTTGATCCTTTCTTGCATCTTCAATCCGGAAGTATATTTTTTATTAAACTTATAAGAATTCTCTAGTGGCTGGCTTGCCGATGTGTTCAATAGTCAGACTTATCTCAATAATAAGACAGAGGAGACCTTTATGAAGATCCTTTATGCAAGGCTATTGGGATAAAAATGATCACCAGCATAGCTCACACCAGGAGTATTAGGGGAGAGTGAAAAATTGATCTTTTAATGTCATTTCTAACTGGACTAAGATACTCCAGTTAGGCCCATTTTTCAGCTATGCAGGAGTAGGTTTATTTGAAGAAAAAATGAGCTTCACAGTGACTGGATATTGTGAATATAGTGATTACGGTAAGAGTAGCTGGTGTGCCCTTTCAGACAAATTTTTGACGATACAAAAGCAGAAGCGAAACACTTTTGGTGCAGTAAACGATATTCATAGAACGCCAATGCCTTCAGATGAGGATGTTATGAGCCATAACTTAAGAACTAAACATGAATTAAAGCTTTAGTTCAGGTGAACATGGAAGGCCAGTCATCCTAAGCAGTATCTAAAGAAGTAACTTCCTGAGATGAAGGCGTTTGGAAAATAGCATCTTTTCCATTTGTATCGTACTCATGAATGATGCAAATGATATCGGACCCGGAATGAAAAATGCAACACTTCTGGATATTCTAAAGGAAGAAAAAAATAATGGAAACTCCCAAAAATGAATGATACCATACGAGATCAAGCTAAGGAATACCGTTTGATATTTCCACGTGTAAATGCAACAATTTTTTATACTCGTAATTAATTGGATCTAATTAATCAGCAAAACATTAAATTAACAGAGCCATCACTGACCACAGATATTTGACCTAGACGTGATTAACAATGTAGAATATGAGATACGTGTTGTACTTCTCGTACGCTAATAATGTTAAAACCAACAGTGAAAGTTACATTAAGATAGTCACAGAGGCATAAGGCTCAGTTTGTGGGGAGTGCGAAGATGGACACTAGGCGGGCACGTCTGGAAGCCCGCAAAATCAAAACCCAACACAAAAGCTAAACTTCGAGTGACATAAGACCACTGAGAGCGTCTCCTGTGTCCTGTGTGACAGGATGGATGGGTTGAGCGTGCAGTCATCTCGTCCTGGTGAGTTCTTGATATTTTCATGTTATGCTTCACTGTACATGTGAGTGAAACTGAGGTTCCTCTGATACACATGTCCTGATTTTTTTTACCACTGTGGAGAGGCTCAAGAAAATTAGCTCCTGAAGCCAAATTTACATTTTGTGATATAAACGCATAAAACAAATCAGTAATGTTAGAATTTGAAATTTCTTACACTCTTTCTTACACTAACAGATTTTTCTTCCCTCGGAACTACACAAAAATAAGTTGCATGACTCACAGTTCTATGAAACCAAAGATGATCATAGGAACAAAACATTACTTTTGTGTTACACTTGATGAAGTGCACCGTACCAGCTGACCTTATGCTGCAGGACCTCACCTGCAACGCAGCATTACCTCAGGTTAGACTACAACCGCAACAGCCGATTGCAATGCAGAAGGAGCTACAATAACGACAAACATAACTGTTATAGCTACCGTGCAGTAGCCAATTACGTCTAAATAAAAACAGCCATAACCTGTTCAAGTAGATCAAGGGGATACAGTGACCAGCAACACCACGTTAACTACCCACAAAATAACCCGGGAAACAAAAGCTACAATGACCATCTACCACACAGCAGCGGCTACAACACCACCTACAACACAGCAGCGGTTACAACATCACCTACAACACAGCAGCGGCTACAGCACCACCTACAACACAGCAGCGGTTACAACACCACCTGCAACACAGCAGCGGCTACAGCACCACCTACAACACAGCAGCGGCTACAACACCACCTACAACAAACTACAGCTACAGTAGCTGGTAAATACATAACATCAGATACAATAACCAATTTTAACATGGGCTGAAACTATAACGACAGGTTATAGAAAATCAGAAACTATAGCTACTTCTAGAGCAGAAGGAGGAATAATGCCTAGATACAACACACAGGAGGCACTGACCATCCTTTATAAGTCATGCAAACCTGTTACATAGTAGTTGGGATAAATATAGCGAGCAGCAACACAACAGAATCTTGCAAAAACAACTACAACAATGCAGAATCCACAATTACCAATCAGAGCACAGCAGTGGCTACAAGAGTCCACTTTATTACAGCAATAGCTATGATTTCCAGTTATATCGGCAGTTAAGTTAGAGCAGATTCATGATTACATGTTGTTACGAAAACATTATAACATAGGTGAGTAAGGAAAACGTACAGCAGGAGCTCTACTGTCCCAATACAATAAATACAGATACAATAATCAGCCACAGGGCAGTTTTTTAAGATAACCAGTTATACCACAACAGGAGGTAAATTTATGCTTCCCAGATCCTATCATAATATTAGGAAAGAACACTGCCCAACATACTGTACAAGTTAGGGATATACTATGAATATGAAATGGATTAATGGTGAATTAAACCGCAGGCCTGATAAGTTTTATGGATATACAATGAAAGATGTTAATGATAGATATAGTTAAGTCAGTGGCTGTACTTTTCAAACATCCATTGGTACAGGACAATTTTAAAGAACTGGAAGTTTGCCAATGTAACATCGATATTTAAATAGCCTAATTACCTTTATGTCCGTACTTGGTAAATCTATAAAAGCCATTAATCGAGACTTGTATCTATATCATTTAGACTCAAGAGAATCGCCACTTAAAGACTTTTAGGATAGTTTTGAATTAATTTCCTAATATCTAATATGTCTAACGTGTGGTGAAATCAGATGATAAGTCCTCGCTTCAAATGTTACAAACAAAACTAACCTTCACGATACGGATGGATTGTATTTCGGTGGTTTGAAAATTGATTGACTGGCAGTAAGTAGTGAGTTATGATTGACAATTAAGCTTCAGAATGGTCAGATGTAACAAGTGGTGTGCCACTTGGGACCTATTCTCATTTTCAAATATAAAGATGACGGTATACATGATGGCACTAAATATATGCAAAGTATACTAAGTTAGAAAATAATGATATAATAGAAATTTTATCAATGCAGCTGCAATCTAACATAAGCAAACTGATGAACTGCACAAACAAGTAACAAATGAATTTTGAAATTGATAAGATTAAAAATTTTCTACATCGATAGTTTAAGCCAGAAAGCAAGCGACAGTATGAATGCTAGTAAGCTACAAAAGAAATGAAGAAAAATGCTTAAGTGTAATAAACTCTTTTGATCTCAAAGCAAATAAGCAGTGAGTAGAAGCAGTTAAAAGGTGGAGAGAATTCTAGGATTCATAGGCAGTGCATTCATATCTAAGTCTTAGAACTGATCCTCACTTTTCACAGTTCATTGACTCGTTCCGACTTCGAGTATTGTGATCAGATTTGATCGTCCTGCTTAAAAAGGAAATGAAAAAGATTATATCTTTACCGAAAAATAAACCCTATGAGAGTCGCCTAGAAGACGATATCTGATTTAGCTTGTGACTGAGAAGGTTATCTGATAAAAGTATTTAAAGATTATCAGACGAGATGACGATCTCGTTCTGAGTAGCTGTTCAAGGATAGATTCTTTTAAAATTTACTCGTAGAAATGGACACAGACTCGTGGGCAAACGTTTTACCTAGAATGAAGTGACTTTTACACTCTCATTACATTAAATTCTTCTTCCATCGAAGCAATTTCAAGGAGACCTAATTATCATGTAACAAAACAGGCTACCGCACGAGACCTACAACACAGCTCCCTGTTTCTCGTCAGCCATTAACAAGTCTTCATGATAATTACATCTCATTCCAAGTGTGAGTGGTAGCATGTTACCAGCACTATGTTCGCTACCAGCGCTTGTTCCTCCCGCGCCTTGATCACCAGCAATTAACCAGAGACTTAATGGTGATTATCTCTCATTCCAAACGTGAGTGGATGCAAATCAGAGGCGGAGTCCCAACTAGACCAAGACAATCTTCCCTGTTGGTAGAATTTCCCAGTGTCCCTCATTCTCCCTCGACACCACCAAATCATGCTCATCAATACCTCATTTTTTCCTCATTACAACTTCATTCTCCCTCTACACCAGCTCATTCTCCCTCATCATTACCTCTTTTCCTTCAACACCATCTCAATCACTCTCAATAACATCTCATTCTCCCTCACTAGCTCCTCATTTATTCCTCACCACCACTTCATTCTCCCTTCCCATCACCTCATTCTTTCCTCACCACCACAAAGTACCACAAAAAGATATTGCTGTACATGATTCAAGGTGACGTCACAGAAGATCGTATTTGGGTCGCGGACATTCTCCCAGAGAGAAGGCAACACGTTGTGTTGTGTTGGGTAGGGAAGCCTCACCTGGCCAGTCATGACGAAGGATTCATAAGCCTCTGATCTTTAGGACTCATACTTTTCATCATCTATGACAGTTATCTGGAGGCAGGATTCACAAGCAGGATTTCAAGATTTGCCGATGATATGAAATCACGAAATCGGTCAAAGGAAGGCTGCCAACAGATTCAAAATGATTTAGAGAAATTGATGGAGTAGTCAGAGACATGGCCTGTAAACTTTAACACAGATGAATGCAAAGTCAAGCACTATGGAGAGAGAAATATAAATAAAGAATATAATATGCTCAGTAAACCACTATCAGAAGCAGAAAAGACCTCCGACACATTATCATTGCTTTGCTGAAGGTAGCAAAGAAAACTAAAGATTAGCGTTTTACAGCTCGAAATATTGCTGAAAAATGAAAGGTAAAATATTCGCTCTATACAACATACTGGTCAGACCTCACTGGAGCAAACTGTCATTGATGATCACTAAAATTGATCAAAGACAAAGAAAGATGAGAACGAGTTCGGAGAAGAGCAACAAAAGTAATAGCCTTCCTCAAAAAGCAGCCTTATGAAGTGAGACTGAGATATCTAAACTTACTCTTTCAAGAGCAAACTTCAAGGAGATCTAATCGAAGTTCTCAAACATTTCAGCAACGAAACAAGACAATTGTTTCACATTATAAAGAAATGTGACGAATAGAAATAATGATATGACATTAGAAAAAAGAAAATGTGACAGCAAGTTGAGTAAAAGTTGTTCATTTGTGCGGTTGTACAACATTAGGATATACTACTACCAGTTGTCTATGCAAAGGCTGTAAATACATTTACAGTAAGGCTAAACAAATATTTCAGTGATATCTATGGCCAATAAATACAGCATTTTCGAGATGGAAAGCCAGATAACCGAATAGCTTTTTAACACATAAACTCTCTCTCTCTCTCTCTCTCTCTCTCTCTCTCTCTCTCATTTCACATTTGAGCCTCCTTCCCTGAGAAAGATACCCGAGTCAGAGTAGAGAACTACACCCTTTCTTATTATCCTACACAGTGTTTATGGCAGTACACTCCCTCCACGCTAAATGTGAGCCGGAGGGGGTAGTGAGTGGGGTAACACCCTCTGGTGTATTGTCTTGTCTCTACCACAAATAAGATTATGACCTCACGACTCTACTATTTTACCTCATCACCACTACATTCTCTCTCATAACAACCTCATTCTCCCTCACCACTACCTGATCTTCTCTCATTAATTTCCTATTCCCTCACTCGTACCTAGTTCTCCCTTACTACCACCTCATCTACATCAATACCACCAAGTTTTTCCTCATCCCCACCTCATTCTCCCTCACCACCAACTAATTTTCCTTCACCGCTGCTTCAGTCTCTTTCAACATCATAGCTTTCTTCCTCATCAAAGCGAGGCAGCGTCATGCCAGCTACACTATTGATATGATAGAAGATAAGTAATTACTATTACTTTCGAAGTAAAAGTAGTCCCCCTGTGTCCTGTGGCTAAGGTAAAAGTTACCCCTATGTCTTATGGCTTACATAATAGTTACCACTGCAATTGTTTTTTTGTTTTTTACGTTCGAGATTCCAGTCATGGACAAAATCCACGTCCAGGATAGATTTTAAATGAAATATAAAGAGGTTGATAAAACATAAATAAGAGATTTATGAATTTTGTAGGAAGCGAAAAAAACTGTCTTCTAAAAAGTGCCACACCAAAGTTATTCGGAAATCCATGAGAAGGCAGAGCTCCAAAGCTTCGAGGTGTAACTAAGGAAACGCATCAAAACGTTCCACCTTTGAGTAGCCAACATCCATACATTACAGGCAGCAGCTTGCCGAGGACTGCATGTTCTAGCAACACAAACAACGAGCTATCAGGTGCAGAAACTAAAGTAATACCTATGATAGAGGGGAAAGAACCAACTTTGCGAGGAAGGGCAAGAGGGTCAAGTTTGGAAGTTAGCCTAAGTCGGATCGCTTTTGATTCAACTATGGCAAGTAAGGAATCACCCAGTATGTGAGGGTAGTAATCCATAAAAGGACTGATCAATCCTCTGTATACACGAAGCAACAATACTGAAGAAAAGACATTTTTAACATCTAAACAGGACTTTCAATTTCTTAGAGACACACTTATCTATTTCCGTAATGTGGGGTTTCCAATGATGATGTATATGTTACAGTAATACCAAGTATTCTCATTAAGTTAAGAGGTGGAATTATAGATCCGTCAAGGGAGAGAAGAAAGTTGTGAGGAATCTTAGGTGGAAAGATGGGTAGAAACTGGGTCTTAGAGGCATTGAACTTAATCAGGTTTTACGTGCCCCACTGAGAGACATCCTGTCCAGGTTTGAGTTTGCTAAGGAAGTTATGTCGAAACGAGATGCAGATCGAAATTATGAGTTGCCTCGTCTACGGGAAAGACAGCTATAGTACCGTTAGAACTCAAAATGTAGGAAAGGTAGAGCGACAGAAGTTATTAGAGATAGCCTTGGCTAAAGACCAGAAAAACCTCTCAGTTGAAGAGAAGTTATCGTATTTCATTTGAATAAAGTAATACTTTACCTCACGGATAATGTGCTTGCGACAATTACAGGCAGTGATTGATTCTGAAATGGAGTCAGAGGAGGGAGAGTTTTTCCAAGAACGACATGCATGATCCCTTGCCTGAGTGGCCTCAGAACAGAAGCTTTGAACCATGACTTTGATGAAGAAATGGTCGTCTTGGAAGTTGTGGAGATAAATGCTTCCATTCCTGCAACAATAACCTTTGCTATACATTTGATGGAGACAAAATGATCATCACATAAGAGACAGTAATTATCCAATAAAAGTTATATTTTAATTTTCGTAAGCTATTCCAGCTAGCTTTGTTGAAGTATCAACAATTACCTTTGGAAGGGGCTGCTGGAAGGGGAGGGGCCGTTAAAAGAGATTCATTCATGAGAGTGGGGTCAGATGAACCAATTGAAGCGATATTTTGTAGCTACAGCGCGAAGAATTAAAGGTGAAAAACAGATTCAGAATATTAGTAGAGCGGTCACAGCGGTTGGTGGTCATTTACTTTAAATCACTGAGCAAATCAAATAGTTACCCCACACCCTGTGGCTAAGGTAGTAGTTACCCCTGAACCATAATGATAACATAACTGTCTCCCCTGCAAACTAGGCGAAGAAAATTTCTGTTATTAATGAATTCAATGTATCTTCCCCTCGCATCAGTTCCGCCCTTAGTCAGCTCTTTTTTTTCGCCGTCGTTAGTTTGGTTGTACATGAGAGTAGGTCCTGATTACTAGCTACAGATCCTTTACCCACGTCTATTATATTGTAGTTCAGGTCTAGAATCAACGATCGTTTATTGTATCAATAATGCACACATGATATTGGCAAAAACAATCTGATGAAGAAAAAGAAAAATTCTGGACTATAATATTGGAAAACATTACCAGATCGAACACGTTTCAGTTATTGTTTTCATAAGAATAATCAAACCAAGAATTGTAGAAAAATACAAAGCAAAACTTTCAGGCTGTGGCACGTCAAGATCTGTCATCTGTTAGAAAACGTGACAAAGTGAGGTCTCATGTCTATCGTGGCTGTGGCTTTGAAAGGTGTCTCATCTTTTGACGTAGTGGCCATGTAAGGTCTCTTATCTGTTGAGACCATAACAACGTGAGATCTCTCGTTTGCTGAGGCCTTGAGAAAGTGAGGTCTCTCGTCTGTTAAGGTCTTAACGTGAGGTCTCTCGTATGTTAAGGTCTTAACGTGAGGTCTCTCGTCTCTTGAGGCTGTAAGTACGTAATGTCTCTCGTCCTGAGAGGGCGTGACGACGTGAGATCTCTCGGCTGTTGATGCAATGACAACATGAGGTCTCTGGTCTGCTGAAGCCGTGGCGACGTAAGATCTCTCGGCTGTTGAGGTTATGACAACATATCTCTTCTCTGTTGAAGCTGTAGTAACGTAATGTCTCCCATCAGTTGAGACCAAGACACAGTACGATCTCTCGTCTGGTGAGACCGTGACAATGTGAGATCTCTCGTCTGGTGAGGCCTTAAGAAAGTAAGGTCTCTCGTCTGTTTAGGTCTTCACAACTTGATGTATCTTTCCTGTTGAAGATGTGACAATGTAAGATCGCTATGAGTCATAAGGACCTGGTGTGACGGATACGTAATCATCCTCAGATAATTAAATGAGTAATGATATTAAAGAATCAGTTATCTCTAGAGTTTTTCCTCATACAACCCTCAAACCAGAGTTGGATATTCTGAATGTACAAAATCGCTATTGAATTTCAAAATATTATCCGTAAATCCTAATAATCATAATCATGTCTTCCCTTTGTTCTTCTCTTCCAAAGCGTGGATGATGCTGTAGATTCTCTCCCCATATTTGTAATACATTCCTTCACGTAAGTCACAGTGTTTGTTACCCATCGCTAGATCATCTTAATATGTGATATTACATAACTTTTTATGAATACTCTTGTTTGAGTCATGAAATGATAAAAACTGAACATTTCTTTGTTCCTGTCCTTCAACGCGTCTCTGATTCTGACCACAGATGGGCATCAAATTGTTCTCATATAATTTCTACTGATTGTCTGAATACTATGTCAGCCTCAGAATCCAGTCACCCCAAGATGATCATCATAATGATTTTATAAAGATTTTATGATCAGTCAGCAGAAAGTTGCAATGAACAAGATTCTATCACAGTAGAAGATTCTAACATGCCGGTATCTAAATGAGAAGAATCCCTTTTCAGTAGCTTCGGGCCCACGAGGACTCTTCATAAATTTACTTGATAGTACCCTAATCAAATTAGTCGAGAACTCAACTCTCGACGAGAATATGTTATATCTAGTTCTAAATACAAATGATCATCTTGTTAATAATGATGAAGTTATAGGAAATTCTGTATACCTGATTACCGGCAGATTACTTTAACACTGCATATAGTGCTGGTCAGTACGACAGTGGTGTAAAAAATACCCAACTGCAAACATGTAAATATTGATGATTCTCGCATCGCTCTTGACAGACATTTCTGGGATGATATTTTCATTGAAAATGACATGAACGTATCTTGTAAAAGCTTCAAAATCACTTTAAAACAGTAAAGGAACAAACGTTCCAATGCGTAGTAGACAGACAGTCTGTTTCTGAAACGAAGCCAAGCTGGTGGAACACTAACGTAAAGAAGCGCCTTTCGTCTCAGAAAATATCTATTAGGAAACTCAGAAAATCCAATAACCAACATGATAGAGTCAGTTATGTAAATTTGCATAAAGCAAGAGAGTTATATAACAAAGTAAACGTCATTGTAAAGCGTATTTTGCTGAATATAACAAAGGAAACCCTAAGGGATGTACAGTTATATTAGAAACAAGAGAGTCATTACCCAGTCAATAGGTCCATTAATTGCGGAAAACGGTGAGTTGGTTCAAGACAATGAAGCCATGGCAAAAATATTAAATGAGTTTTTTGCATCTGGATTTACGATCGAAGACGCAACCAATAATCTGCATCTAGTTTCACTAATAAGAGAGGGAACATTCTTCAACAAGCTGACAGAAAAGCCGACGACATACTTTCAATAATAAACGGAAAAGAAAGAAATAAAACAATAGATTCTGATAAGTTTCATCCGAGAACTATGAAAGAGGCGAAAATGATATAGTTAAGCCCTTCACTGCACTTTCCCATAAGTCATTTGCTAGGGGAAAAGTTCAAGATGAATAGAAGTTTGCCCATATAACACGATGTTCAAAAATGGTAACAAGTCACTGCCCGGAAATCATCGTCCTATCAGCTTGACTTCAGTTTTTTGTAAAATTATGGAAACCATCATTCGAAACAGAAATGTAAAGCCATTTAGAGGATAACCACTTAATAAACGATTCGCAGCATGGTTTTCGACGAAATCGCAAATGGCTGACAAATCTGCTTGTTTTCTTTTATGATACAATCATCATGTATGACGAAAGTAAAGCAGTCGGTGCTATATATCTGGATTCTCAAAAAAAAAATTCAATAAGATTCTTCATCAAAGGCTACAAGCATAAATTGTCACATGGCACTGATGGGGTTGTACTGACTGGCCGTAAACAAAGAGTTTTGATGAACGGTAAAGCCTCAGATTGGGTAAACGTAACAAGTAGGGTGCCACAAGGATCAGTCTTTGTCATCTTTATCATTGATATTGATAATGGGCTGCATCGCAAAACATCAAAATCCGTTGATGATACAAAACTTGGAAATTTACAAATGAACTTGAACGCGTATAACGTTCAAACTGACATAGACAAACTGATGGACTGGGATCAAAGGTGGCAAATGAATTTAGATACCGATATGTGCAAAATCTTACACATTGACTGTAAAAACAAACAGACAAGCTACCGTACGGTTTTGTTGAACTGCAAAAAGTAAATGAGGAAAAAGACTTCGGCGTAATATTCTCTGTTGATTTACAACCAAATAAGCTCTGCAA
Organism: Panulirus laevicauda; assembly: GCA_032273605.1. Lineage (NCBI taxonomy): Eukaryota > Metazoa > Arthropoda > Malacostraca > Decapoda > Palinuridae > Panulirus > Panulirus laevicauda. Next base: position 3,960 of record JAUTXX010183934.1, on the reverse strand, counting down.
AGAAGCAGTGAAAAAACTATTCATAAGCAGAACCTTCGAATTTAAGTTCAGGGACATCATCCTTACTCTTTACAATCTATTGTTTCGTCCAAACCTTGAATGTTGTGTTCACCCTTGGATATTCTACTTAAGATGAAAATAGAATGGAGAAAGTACAGCATCGAGCTGCAAAGATGATTCTCAGACTAAAAAATAAACCCTCCGTTAGTGTATTAAATGACATGGATCTATTTAGCTTAGAAAAGAAAAGGTTGAGGTGCTCTACTACAGCTATTTAAAGACCAAAGGCTTTGATATCCTTGATCTATATATCAAGTCATTTAAGACGTGAATCGTCTGACTTTACTCGTGGTAATGGAAACAATCTCGTGGGCAAACATTTTACCTCGAAAGAGCCGAACTACTTTTCTCCTATACAAGATTGTTCATATAAGGAATGATTAGCCAGTTAGGTTGGATGAAAGCAGTGTTCACGACTTGCATTACCTGCTGCTCCTTAGTCATAGTGACAATATGCGGGTTATGCTCTTTGAATTAACTGTACACCTTCTAACTTTTATCACCCTAATCTTTGACTCTCTGATATCATCCACTATCGCAAGCAGCCTTGAAAGGAGCCAGTGGTCTGTTGCTGTTTGAATTCTTCTGTATTCCTTTGTTTCTCGAATAACATGAACCAACCCTGGGACTGAGCCTTGAGGGACATCCCTGGTAACTCCATCCTAGCTTGAGACGATGTCTCTGACGTGGTTTTTCTTCCTTCCTGGTCTGGTAATTATCGCACTTGTATGTCCACATATGTCATTTGTATGCTTCTATCATTTTTGTTTGATATTTTCGCGTGCATTCGTACCCATGTCCGTAGGATGTGTATTTTCTCATGTATAAGTATCATTTTGAATGGTATAATTTATTCATTTTGGAGTAGCAGAGTAGCAAGTCTACCCCAGGGAGCTGAGCGTCCTTACTCCTTGCCAGCCTCCTAAACTGAGGTTGGGAATCGCACGTCTAGACATCTAATTTTCACAAAAATTATGTAACTTTCTGCATTTGATCCAACCAATGGAAATGGGAATGAAGTTAGTGATAACATATGGAGTTAAGAAAATTTCACTATACTGTAATTGGAGGAATGTAAGTGGTAGTCCTTTCTTATTCAACATTATATATAGGAATAACTCACCTGATTTTTTTTCTTTGATTTATAAGTTCTTAACAATGATAAATTATTTCAGTATATTGTTTACATGTTCAAAATTTCCTCTTTATCGGGCATAACATCTTTCCCACAAATTACTTCATCACAAAATAAATTATAAGCATTTGTTCATTATATCTGAGCCATCCAGATACTATCACACTAATCACTAAACATAGTAAAGCAATTAACTACTAAGTTTCATCACTTTTACTACGTGCTTCTTTCTCCTCGTACTTACTCTCAGTCGCTTTTATCTTGTTATAGACATTTATGAACACTACGCTGACGCTGTCTCTCCATCACTCTGACTTAATGGACAAAACTTTACCTCTAATACTTCTGGAATAGTCATCAGCTGTTCCCCTTCCACTAGATATAAAGTGACGAGTCTAGTCCTGGTGTGGGGTAAGTAGCGGGCCAGAGGTGAGGTGGACTGCGAGAGCACCTCAGACTCAGCAACCTTAGGAGTCGATTGTGTGTGTGTGTGTGTGTGTGTGTGTGTGTGTGTGTGTGTGTGTGTGTGTCAGTTTGCAGTTATTCTATTTGCGTGTGACTGTAAGTGCGAGGAGGAATGTATGTTTGTTTGTGAATAAGTATGTGTAAGTCTTTGCCTTTTCGTGTTTGTGTGAACATTTTGTCGTCTGTTTGCCTCTGTGTGTAGGTAAAACCTTTTCAGAAGTTTTCGCCCTGAAACCCTAGTTAACGATTCAGTGTGTGTGTGTGTGTGTGTGTGTGTGTGTGTTTGTGTGTGTGTGTGTGATGAGGGTTAGGAAGGGCTATACAAGGCGGGTCACGGAAAACAAACCAGGGAATCATATCACGGTCCAAGTCCTATGTTCACTTCCTTTCATAATCCATTGTAAAACAGAGTAAGAATAACATTTATCAGATTTAATGATGGGAAAGAAAACATATTATTAGATCCATCACACAGGACCATCAGCAACCTTCATAACTCACAAATTTGATCAGTTTGTGTTCAGTGGTGTTGGTCACCTTCTGTTTACATTCATCAGTCATTATACTGGGCCCTGACCATGTGAAAGATGACGTTACTGAAACAGTGGAAGGTCACGTCTATAAACATAACAGACTTTATTCAGCTGGTTGTAAGGTAAATGTCCAGACTCGTCTCATACCTTAAGGTTAACCTAAGCAAACGTGAGTTTACCTCTGGCCCACACGTCACCAGTGTTGGTCGTTTACTGGAAACATCTTACATTCATATGACCGTAACTGATCATTGCAAGAGGAGTAACTGACCATTTGGTGATGGAAAAGGCTTTTGTTTAAAGGAATTGGGAAGGTAGGACATGGATGCGTTAATTGGTTTTCTGGTAAACACAAAAAGAAATAAAAGTTGGATTGCTATTTTTTCTTTTGTGAGCGTGCGTGTGTGTGTGTGTGTGTATCAGTGTGCGGTTATTCTATTTGCGTGTGACTGTAAGTACGGGGAAGAATGTATGTTTGTTTTTGAATATGTATGTCTTTGCCTTTTTGTGTTTGTGTGAAAATATTTTCGTCTGTTTGCCTCTGTGTGTATGCAAAACCGTTTCAGAAGTTTTCGCCCTGACACCCAAGTTAACGATTCATTGGTGTCAACAGCAACAATACGAGAAGCATCATCCATAACACCCCACGCCCGACCAGACAATGATTTAACCTTCCCCTCTGAAGCCCCTGAACCGTATTCACCGTTATACTTGGAGTTTGAAGGAAATATATTTTCCGAAGGAAAATTACAAACAAAACATTTCAGGTAACAGTTCAGGGTATTTTATTTCTATTTTTTTTCATTTTTCTTTTCAAAGCTGAAATATAACGTAATTAAAGTCTTTATGCTTGCAATGATATTGTAGAGTATAACAGTGCTTTCCGCGACTGACATATTCCAAATAAGATGAAGCCAATTGTCATGAAATACTGTACTCATTTGCTTGATCTAAGGAGTTAAAAGCCCTTAGATTATAGTTTCAGCAACAGGTTCGTATTAGCATGAACAATAGGTGGTATATTGAGGTTTTGAAACAAATCTATTTCCTGAAGAAAATGGAAAAATTAGACAGTCATTAGTATAGGGTGATTTTTCGGCCAAAGTTGATTTTGATTCGAACTGGAAATATATCGTGATGTAAGTCTCTTAATCTTGAATGATAATGTGAGCTACAACATAATGTTGTGGCCGACATATACCAGATGAATATGAAGTGTATTTTTCTAAGTTCTTATAATCACTTAAATACTAATTTTCAGAAATCAAAAGCCCTAAACAATAATTTGAGCCTCGGAAAGGTGTTATACCGAAGTTTTGAAAGAAATGTACATTCTAAAGAAAATATAAGAAAAAATTAGGTAGTAGGTAGTTCAGAGTAATATTTTGGCCAAAGTTCTTTTTGTCTCAACTCTGAAATGTATGGTAATATATGAGTTTAATACTTGTTACGATAATGTGAAACATATCATAATGCTTCCTCTGGTCGACAAGATCTCATTAAATAGCTTTTTATGCTATCTTTCTTCGGATATGAATTTGCTTCAAAGCCACAGCATGATAGCTATGGTTCATGCTAAATACTATTCTGAGGACCATAATATTGTTAAATAATTATTAACTCCTGAAATTAAGTATTTAAGTGACAACGGGATTTCATGAAAACTCCGTCCATATTCATTTGTTATCTGTCTGCCACAGGAATCATCATGCTATAGTTTACAACATCATTTCTTGTACAGACGAATTCCAGTACGTTGTATTTCAA
>JAUTXX010183824.1:0-11911 GCA_032273605.1 Panulirus laevicauda | reverse complement strand
AGACACCACACACCCTGCTGCAGACCAACTTGGAAGAATTCACTTTCCTCTCTACTTACTCATACACATGCCTTGATAAAAATTTGTCAATACCTATAGCAACTTACCTCCCATATTGTATATTTATAAAACCTTCCACAAGGCATCCCTACCATATGCTTTCTCTAAATCCATAAATACCACATACAAATCCATCTGTTTCTCTAAGTATTTCTCACATTCTTTAAAGCAAACACTTGATCCACACATTCTCTACCATTTCTGAAATCACACTGCTCTTCCCCAATCTGATAAGCTGTACATGCCTTTACCTTTTCAATCTCTACCCTCCCATACAATTTACAAGTCTTACTCAACAAACTTGTACCTCTGTAGTTTGGACACTCAGTCTCATCCTTCTTGCCTTTATACAATGGCAGTATACATGCATTCTGCCCATCTTCAGGCACCTCATCATGATCCATACAACTAACCAATCAACAACATAGTCACCCCTTTCTTAAGAATTTCAACTGTTATGCCATCTACTTCAGCCGCCTTATCACATTTCATCTTAACATAAGGCTCTCACCACCTCTTCTTTCTTGCTTCATATACCACCTTGACCCAAACATCCAACATCTACCACATTATCGTGAAATATATTCTGCAGTCCTTCAAAATACTCAGTTTCCTCCTCACTTCCTGTTATGGCTCTCTCTCTCTCTCTCTCTCTCTCTCTCTCTCTCTCTCTCTCTCTCTCCTATTAACCTTCTACCAAAACATCTTAATTCTCCCTAAAGTTTACTAATACTACCCCTGCCTTTCGCTTGTCGTGCCCTCTTTGTCAACCCCTACACCTTCCTCTTGACCTCCTGCTACTTTCTCTTATATGTCCCCCGTCGTTTGCACTCCTCCCTTGTAAGTACAGCCCAAACACCTCTCTCTTCTCTTTCACTAGCAACTTTACTTCTTCATTTCACCACACACTACCTTTTCTAATCATCTCACCTCTCACTTTCTGCATGCCACATCCATCTCTTCTCATGCGAGAACTGCTTCCCTAAATACACCTCATTCTTCACTCACTATCCTTTCTTCGTTTACTCTCACCTTTTGCCAATCTACACTCAGTCTCTCCTGGTATTTCTTCACTCAAGTCTTTTCAAAGCTCACTAATTTTGCTCTCTCTTCATACCAGTATTGTTCCCTCTTTTCCAAAAACCTCTAGAAATCTTCACCCTTGCATCCATAAGATATTGATCAGATGATCAGACATCCCATCAGCTGCCCTTCTCAGCACATTTTCATCCAAAAGTCTCTCTTTAACATGTCTCTCAATTAATATTAATATGTAATCCAGTGATGCCTGCTGATCATCATTTCTACTCATATACGTATGCATGTGTATGATCATCTTTTTAAACCTGGTATTCCCAATCACCAGTCCTTTTTCAGCACACAACTCCACAAGCTGTACACCATTTCCATTCACAATAATGAATACCCCATGCCCCCTAAATTATACCTTCAACTGCCACATTATTTACCTTTGCATTCAAGTCACCCCATCACTAATACCCAGTCTCTTACGTAAGAACTGCTGACACACTTACTCATCTGCTCTGAATAAGTGTAAAATTCACTTCCACACACTCTTTGACACACTTCCATAACTCCTGCTTCATTTATTACACATACAAATTTAGAATTCTTTTTTAACCTTTAAGGATTTACGGTGTCGAGAGGAGGAGGTTCGCAGGGCACTGTTAAAACAGAAGCAGATAGCAGAACAACTCAAGAAACGAGAACAAGAACTACACAATCGGGAAATGGACCTCTTACAGCGTGAGATTTCTATTGCCATCCAACAGCAGTCATCCAAACCTACACCAAAGAAACGCAAGGGAAAGTTTAGGAAGAAACTTCTCACAAAGTCACACCAGATCTCTGCTCCATCTGGTAAGCTGGATGTATTTTTGTATTTGCTATTACCATGTTCTAAGTTTATATATAACATACCAGCAAAGTATTTAGTTGAATTCCACTTGGATAGCTTATCCTGGGTCTTGCTAACTGACCTCTGGATTCTAGCATGGGCCCACTTACTTTTCTGTCTGTGCATGCTGATAAGAAAAAAAAAAGTATTTAGTTTACATTGCTGTCAGTATTTTGCCAAACTGTTCACATCACAGGATGAAATATAGAAGCTATTTCATAAACTTTTGTCTGTTAAATTTTTCCAAAAGTTTCATGAGTATCTGCCTCAAAATTGCCATAGGATCTTATGATAATTTTTTCTCCATGACACAGTTATTACATGCTTGAAGTTACCCTGGCAGACCACTGGGATGAGTTGGTTTACTCTATTTACAGTTGGAAAAATAACCAGATTACTGGTCCAAATTTATAAGTATAATTATGGGCATTGTGTCAGTTCACCACATTATGTATTCAATGAGTGTTCAGGCTATCTTTTGAACTTTAAATGCTCTGTTACTCCTGTACTGTAATATGGCATGCAGCTTATCTCTCTCTCTCTAGTCTACAGCATGGAAAATTGATAGACAAATATTTGCAACACATATGTCTTAGGTGGTTAATGCTTTTTCTCATCTTAATTTTGATGAATCTGAGGCTTGCCTTGCATGCTGTTACTTTAGAGGGAAACTAGTGAAATGAATGTAGAATATTGTTAGCACTGGTGGCTGAACAACAATCTAGCATTAACCAAACATAGCTATGGATCAGTTTAGCTACAAGTATTAAGATTGGATGGATGTGAAGGGAACTGTAGGCCAGCATTTGCCACAACAAGATTCCAGAGTTCAAGATGAAATTCATACTTGTCAACTTTGGAAATCTCTTTGACTTCATGTAACAGCCAACCTGAAAGATGTCGACCAAAGGCTTTGACTGAAAGGTATCTTAATGAATATTTGGCTTTCTCATCTAAGTTAAGGAGTAAAATAATAACATTGTAAGTATTTGAAGCTTTTTTGTGGTGTTAGACAAAGATTGTAGGATTTACATAACTGCTAACTATTTATGCCTGTTAGTGAGCAAGATCATCTATAATTTCCCTTGATATGGAGGTTTTTTTTTTTACTTATGGCTTGGGGTCAGAGTGTAAACTATTGAGGTACAAAAATCATTTGGTGAAGTTGCTAGTCCATACATTTTGTCAGTGTATGCATTTATCATATTTCCATTTGTTAAGTGTCAAGAGAAATCTTACTAGTTTCTTTAGTTTCTCACAGCTGGCCAGTGCTAATAGGGGTGGAAAAGCACCAGTGTACCTCAAAGTAGGATGTACTCACCAGACTCACTCTTTTTGACCATCGGTAGGAACATTAGGAAGAAGCCACTGGAAACACTGCACTAGAGTTGCCCTCTGCCAGTGGCCTGTTAAGGGTGAGGCTTTAAAGGCTAAGAAGCAGCACTGTAGTACACCAGTTACGGAGACTCTTTTGCTGTGGCCACCCTTAAGGGAGTCCCTGGAGGGAATGGGCATCAAAGATATAGATAGGTAGATAAATAGTATATATATGAGGCCAGCTAATGCTCATTCCCTTGTGACTCAGTAACCAAATAGCAACCTGCCCTGTGACTTGATTGGTACGGAGATGCAGGTGTTACCACCTGGACACCAACCCTCATTCAAATCCCTGCACTGTGTTCCTGCCGAGTATTTCTCTTGCTTTTATCAGTCATGAGAGGTTTTCCTTTTGTAATCTTTCAGAGATTATGGACCTTTGACCCTTTCTGTTGATTGCTTTTATTGTTTTGAATTGTACGTTTTTGCATGACTGTTTGCTGTCTCCAGCCTTTGCAATGTAGCTCCAGGAACTGATGAAGAAATGGTTTCATTCAGTCAATTCTATTATCAAGTTATCAAGATTAATGCATTGAAACAACAGTCCAAATATTCAGCCAGGACCCCATACCCTTTTATGGTTTCCCCTGTCAACTTCATGTCCCCTGAATCAGTTAGTCCATTGACAGCTCATCAGCCCTTGTGTACCACATCACTCAAATTCACTATTTTGTGCATGTCTCACACTCTCTGCATGTTTAGGCCCCAAGCATTTTGATTTGTCTTTTAGGCATCATGGGCCAACAAGCTTGCCAGTGTTTGTGAGTTTATTGCACAGGTACAGTAGACTGCACTGTTTGATTTTGTATATCTTATTATTGGCATTTTGTGAAGTTTATGCTGGAAGACTAATTTTTTCATGCTGCACGTTTAATTTTAGGGAATTTATGATTTTTTTTCTGGTGGAGATGGATCTTTATTGTGGTTGACTGGTCAGCCTACTGCAGGTATACTTGCTTGTCATTGGAGATACTTTGATTGTGAAGATGCCTTGTCTGGATAAGGCTGATTGTTGCATTTTTATTACCCTTCAGAAGTGGTCAACTCAGCATTTTATATGAGCTAGCAGACTTTGGTGTAGTGGTTAGTGTTCATGACTGTGACACATAAGCTGCCCATGGTTAATGGCATAGGTTCGAAGCAGTCGGTCCACAGTTAACCTAGCTGTTCAAATCCTTTTGGGCATGTGCATAAATCATACTTGTTCCCTTTGAAAAATGCTGAAATCAGGAATTCCTTAATAGATAAGATACCATTATTTCAATTGTACAGGTATCTCTGAAGAAAGTGTATGAATGATTGCACATATGAATTATTTGAATTTTGTCTCCAAGTTACTTAAGAGTATGGGGATCAATTATGCTAATTGTTTCATATGTTCTCCATGGCACTTAACTGGATAAGGTATGGGGTTTAGTGCTTGTAAAAAATTTTCAGCACCTAAGAATATGCCTTGCATTGTACCTAGGATTGTATCACATCTGTGGATTAGAGGATTCTATTGATAATGATTTTTAAACTTGTTTATGTGCACTTCATTTATCCAAGATTTCCTTGTTCTTTAGGTCATGGAGGTATTTTTCTAGTACAGTGATATCAGACTTCTGCCCTTGTAGAACTAAGGAGTGTAAATCAAGTGGCTGACATATTTTGAAAAGAAAAAGTACTTGCACATTTAAGAGACTTGCCTTTGTATTGTGATAATGATACCATCCACTTGATAGTTTCCTCACACTTGCTTCTTGGATGATGAAGCTACCAGTAGAGTGTTGGAGTAAGGAACTTGATAGGTCAGGTGGCTGACATGCTGTGAAGAGAAAAATGCTTTTCACATTACTGATGTTGATGTTATCCATATGATTCACTTCTTCATATTTGCCTCTCTTATGATGAAGCTGCCAAAAGGGTGTGTGGAATAAGGACATAGCCTAAGTTAGGTTAGGGTACCAATAGTTGCATACATCATAGGAGAAATTTTTGCATGCTAGCAGTAAAGTTTAGACTTTGGCTTAGTTGTTTGACATCTGTCTAGTGGATTCCCTGTGGCTGTCAGAAATGTCATCCAACTTTAATTTGTACATGCTGGATGGCTGACCAGTGTTAATGTATAGAATCAAGCCTCTCATGCTGCATTATTATTTTTTTTTTTTGGGGGGGGTATGCGTAATAGATAATTTATAAGATTGGAAAGTATATTTAGATTATTTTTGAAGAGCAAACAGTATTGATAGTGAATATGGGCATGATTACAAGTACTGATATAACTGAAATACCCAGGGTTCATTACACTGATAATATAGTTGTGAAGAATTACCCACACTATCACTGTTGCATACTTGTGGACAAATTCACAGTAACTCCATACAACATTGTCAAGACTACTTTACCAACAAACATGCCCATCTGTGCGCTCACCAACAATGACCTTTTTTCCACACAATTCCTAGTGCATGCAAATCTTAGTCCAGTTACTCATTCTATGGCTCACTTCAGCTTCCAATGCTCCATTCCCTGCCATATCCATTCCCAGACATTTAAAGCACCACACTTTCATCAGGTTTTCTCCTTTCATACTCATAGTTCAACTAACATGTCTCTTTTTACTGCTAAACCCAATAACCTTGCTTTATTCACATCTGCCGTCAACTCTTCTTTCACACACTCATCAACTAAATAATTTTGATTTATTCATTTTACTTATTTTTCTTTGACATTCATACAAGTAGATACCAAACTCCTTGACTGTAGATCCTACCCATTTGCAGAAGTGTGTAAAAAAAGAATTATATATAAAAGTAATACCCCAGTAACAGTGAGATGGTAAGGTAGAAAGGAACGTATGAGCGAAAAAAGACAGGAAAATCCAGGCCTACTTGCTCCAATTCTTTTTAAGCCCAGATTCCAGCTTAGCATCATAAAAATTACAGAAGTTAGTTTTCTTTAGAGATGTGAATAACTGATCTTGCTTCCTTGGTAGATTTTATTTACATTCCTATAACAAACTTCTTTGTAGTCTTGAGACTATATAAGTTGTATTTTATACTTTTTTCCAGTGTAGTGCATACATTTTTTATGAAACATTTTAGACTATAGCTAACATAGGTAATGCTTCCCATTAAGAGGGTTGGAAGTCAAAGGGCCCAGAAAGGGCCAACCATTTTGCAATTGAGGGATTCATTGATTACTTCAAGACATACAAATACAGTGAGTCATTATCTTGATCTCCTTGGTTTGCATATATAATCATTGTCATACATCCCCAGAACTCTACAGGGTTCTTACAGTTCAAGGCTCACTTCATGTAAGAACAGGGAAATAGCAGACTCTTTTTGAAGCAAGAAGGTCTTATGAGACTACTTTTCTTTTCTCCTTTGACATTGGTACAGTCTTGCTGAAAGTGACTTTTCATTTGCATTGTAACCACTCACAGATGGATTCTGCCAACACCAATCTGAATATGTATAATATATGAAGATGTTAATTTGCATACAGAAATTTTTTTTTGTTTTGGTCTTGAGAAATATGCACCAATAGATTCCTTAAAAAAGTTTCAGGAAGATTGAAATTTAGTATTAAGACACATATTATCATGTTAACACTTTTCTTTATAGTTTCTCTCAATGAGGTTTGACTAAAACTTTCTTTGACTAAGATAAAGGAATGACTGAGATTTATCTTGCATTTAACTTAACATATGCTTACTACATAGTTGTTTTTGTAGTTGGCATCTTACATGTCTTAAGGAATGATCTAGATGTCTCAGTCCCCTATCCATTGTGATTTTCCTTTATATATATATTTTTTTTTGTTTTTGTATGCTTCAGTACCCGCACCTAATTTATTCCCCCTGAAGCACTTGGCAACATGTGTTAAATGGCTCTATTGTTGACAGTAATCATTCACTTAATTACATTGATTAACTGAAGATCACTTCATTGAATGAAAAGAGAAAGGTGTTGAGAGTGCATGTGGGTGATGCCTCAGTGTTTTCCTCTACTCTTCTGTAGATTTCCGGCACAACATCACAGTGCAGCCAACCGCAGGTGTTGTTCTTAACCCCACGAGTCCCGAGAGTCCCCCAGGCTCCCCTAACCTGCCCAGACTCAGGGCTATTGCATGTAAGTGACACGCTTCTCTCATACTAGACAGGGCTGACTGAAAACTAGTTAGGCATGACTGATCCAGGCAGATATGGTCTAATATATGGCTGTTACATATAATGGGACTTTGTGTGGAATAAGAATTAGTTTATAAATGGAGGCACTTTTAGGATTTCAGATGTAAGACAATCTTGATAATTTTTTCGAAGTATTATATCAGTATTAGGAATACTCTTTTTACAAGGTTCTGAGATCAGGATGTTCTGATTGCAGCCATAAATTGAAAGTTGTCATATGTCTTTCATAATCTTTATCATGCTTTGTTCTGTAAGCTTCCACACTGACAACCCAGAACTATTATCATGTGGACTGCTACCACATTAAAACGTTACATCAAATTCTGGTCCCAGGTGACATGTACCATAACTTTTGCCTAGTGTCTTGTTGCCCAAACTTTTGGTATATCAGTATGATTTTTAATCTGTGCATAAAGGAGAGAGTTTTCCAGTGAATGCTGTAAAGTAAGATCAAATTATTCAACTGTTATACAAGAGAATAAAGATAAATTTTGCAGACAGTCTTTTAAGTTTTCTGGGTCTATTGCTAAACATCAAGTGTTGGCAGATGTTGGTGATGCTTGGTCAACACTGATGCTAGGGTGTTTAGATATGTAATGTAATAGTATCAGTAGAAAATTCATATGGCCTTTGATCTGTTTATTAAGGGTATAAGGACTATGTGTGTAGTGAATATGGGGGTGTAGTAAGATTAGCATAATGAAGATAAGGATATAGTTGGAAGGCAGCCACCAACCAGGGAGATATATTACTGGAACTGTCTGGGTGTTTGGAGGTTAGTGATGGCTACATACTGAGCCATCATTTCAGTGGTGATAAATTGCACTCCTCTGACTCAGGCGGCTTTATTTTTTTAATGTATGATGCACATTTGGACTGCTGGCATTCTTGCCATAAACATACAATCTCTCCTAGTCCCGCATAACACTTACCACTACTTAACGCATTCTCTGTAACTTTAGATATTCCTGCATTGATTGCTATGTAGTATCCCTGCCTTTCGGCAAAAATGCAACAGATGCAAGTAGTAGGTGGGAATGTTAGACGAACACTGGAGTTCACCAGTTAAGGATACTTTGGCCATAGCCACACCTTTAAAGCAGTTCCTGGAGAGAGTAGGCATCAGAGATGTAGATAGATAGATAAGATAAGGATGTAGTGAAGATGATGTAGGGAAACAATTGTATTGAAAATGAGTGTATAAGGAAGATATAGATGTAGTGAAGATGTAAGTTAATAAAGATGACCTGACCCTAAAATGATCCAAGCTCAGTTTAATGGCACCTGAAGTTAGTTGCTAATAATGATTTTCAGAAAGTTTGGGCTAATAACTTAGCACACGCTTGTTGGTACATATGACCTTGTATCATCCACTGTAGGTTTTTTCAACATGGTTACACTTCTTGATATGGTGGTATCATAAAGTGAATATATATCCATATAGGATATACAGTAGGAAAAATTCCTGTTTAACATGGCATTTAGAACATCCTGAGCAGAAAGATTTTCAATAATAGTATCCTCAGCTCATGCTGTCAGAGATCAGAAAAATTTTGCACATTCAAGCTGAATTTTACCATAATGAAGGGAAGTGAAATAGTCATTGTACATTAATGGACATTCATTTGTCTGTGACTCAAGGCACTGCAGAATTTAATGAATTCTTTCTACTAACCAAATGATTTACTGTATTGTTGATGGTGTTTCAACTCTCATGACTAATCATATTGGGTTCATTAATATCCTTAACAAGTGCAGTTCATTGAATTTGAACGCTACACATTAGACCATTTTTGCTTGGTGATCTGCTTTAACTAATATTTTGTTCTATAATCTACTTGGTGGAGGACAAGAAAATTGAAGATGCCCATAATTCATTACTGCGAAGCATTATGAATAAAAAGAATGTGGCTGTAAATGAAAAGATTCACTATTACACCCATGAAAATGATTGATGCTAGTCCTAATTCAGATTTTTTTAAACAATGCATGGTTCTAGTGATCTTGTCCTTGACCATCAGAAAATGGAATGAATTAACGAAGATAGTTTAAGTATTTAGTTTTATAATTCGTATTCAAAAGCAAGGAATTTTTCATTATGATTACATATTTAAAGTGAATTTAGAAAAATTTGAGTGTGTGTATTACTGAAGATAATAATCTTATATACTGATAGCTTTACAGAACATGTGTGAAAAGAATTATTGAAACCTCAGAAGAAAATAGCATAATCATGAATTAATTTGCCATCACTTGTATAACAAAGTACCAAAAATATAATATTCTGATTAAACAGTTTTCTGTGGTTGATCTTTTACTCTAGCAGAGTGAATGAATTTTACGAAGGACTGTCTTTAGAGAAAAACACTTTTTAATGTTTCATAATGTAATTTTTATATCTTTATAAACATGACAGGGGAAGTTCTCTTGCCTCTTTGATTAGTTGATCATGTGACATTATAAGTATTATCATGAATGTCTTTTATTCACCAAAGCACTTGATTATTGCCCTCAATAAATTGAGGAGCTGGAATTTGATCCTGGTGCCTCTCCTTATGGTTGGCTCAGGCTTGGTCATTGTTTTGCCTAGGCCATGGATTAGTGAACATCTCACTTGAGAGGTTGCCATCTCACTCAAAGGGAAATTATGTAATAGATGGTTCCTTAAAGCATTGAACATTTAGTGTTATATTGATGATTTGAATAAGATTGGAATGGATTACTTTTACTGTGATCAGGCTGTATTGGGTATACTTTGGTAATTTAAGATATTTAAGGCATTACTTAAAATAGTCTTTGTATGTCATAATATTTTTATCACAGTAGAAAAAAAAATGGCCTTCTTTGGTTATATCAGTGTTAGAATTGACTGTGCTTATCATGATCAGCTTAATGATATGTGGATTGCTCCATAAACTAACTTCCAGGGATTTTGGAACCATGGTCTTACTGTGAAAGCTAATGTAATCTAGTGTGGCAAGTAACTTACAGGATACTTGAGTGTATTAATGTCAGGTGTATGGAATTATTTTAAAATCCTTATTTCATATTGTATTTACTACATCACTTTTTATCGTAGTTACTCACATATTTGTTACAGGAGTTGTATTAAATTTAATTTCTGCTAGATTGCAGGAGCAGTGACTCAGTATGTTACCACACAATGTATTAGCATTATGAAAGATCCCATCTAAACACTGATCACATAATTTTAGCTTATTGATTCTCTCCCATAAAAGATGACATATTTTAAATATCCTTTTACTCTTACATCATATACAGTAGTTGGTGGGGTACAATAGTTATTTAGGCTCTTGTTCCCCATCACCTTACAGTAATACAGCATTTGAAATGGCTGGTGGGGCATAATTGTTATCTAGGCCTTCGTTCCCCACCGCCTTACATGAGGACAAGTACGTGAGTGGTCTTAGGGGTAATCTTAACTCATGTAAGCTCCTCAGTAATGGCTGTCTTCATCTTTACAAGCCATAGTTAGTATAGTTCAGTGAAATATGTTTAGCACCATAAGAATGAGAATATAAATCATCAGAGATAATAGTTTTAAACCATAATTTTCTCACATATATACATATATATATATATATGCATGATAGAATACTCCCTTATTGTATGGATGCACAACATTGAGGGTATAAAAAGTGATAAATAAGAGTGAAGAGGGGCAGTGACATAACCTTTTTGTCAGCATCTTGATTATCTTTGACCTGTATAATTGAAAGCTTGACCAAATGCATAAATATCGCATTGTTCATTGAAAATTTACACATCCTCAGCGTACTATGGTATATTGTATTGTCAAACATGTATATTGTGAACAGTTAGTATTGACTTGGATTAGGTGCCACTGTACTGTGTAAGAAAGCAGTACCAGATAACAATTATTGGGCCTCTTGTTTCATCTTGGAGTTATTTATTTGATACCAGCTGTTAATCCAACAGTAATGATTAGAACAGTTACCTAAGTATCTCGTGTACTTATTTAGCTGCTTTACTATTGAGATAGTTGCCCTGTGCACACACCATTATAAGGGAAAAGATGAAAAAAATAAAAGTTTCTAAGGTGTGAAAATTTAGATGGATACAATGAATGATCAAATAACTTGAGGAAATAAGAAAGATTGAGAAAAAGGATATAAGCATGTTAGTACAGTTGTTTAGAGTATAAGATCATTTAGTTGACATTAGGTGGAACTGAATTTAATGAGTAGTTAAAAAGATAGGTATATTTATATATATAAACTGGCTGCCAAAAGCAGAAATTTATATGAAGAAAATTCCTGTTTAGGGGAGAAAGAATACTTCCCACGTATTCCCTGCGTGTCGTAGAAGGCGACTAAAAGGGAAGGGAGCGGGGGGCT